>JAEMWC010000665.1:187500-292500 GCA_016490735.1 Pachyseris speciosa
ATGTTTGTGAACGTGCGAAGATCCATCCGATAGTAAGTGCTCGCGCACTCGCGTGGAGAATTGTCGGCTTGTTTCTTGTGTCGGCTTGTTTCGACATATGTGAAACACATAAACCTGACACTCTCCCTGTAAGTCCCTCTATGTCTATTGTTTCAACTATTTAGCATGCAATATTGTAAACGCAATGTAACGAACTTTGTAACTTCACGCGCGTTATAAATTCAACGGCGATTTCAAAACTGTACACTGATGATGACGGATGCACCGTCGAAACATGTCTGGAAAATTAAAGAAAGTTGTATTGTTTCTACGACTATCAATTTTGCTGCTGCTCAGCAGAGAATTTGTATGACTAGTTATGAGCGTATTGTTGTCGGCAAATTGAGATATTTTTACCACTTGAGAGTTAAGGAGAGGAATGCCTCTACAGTTTGGTTCTTGCCAAAAGCTCTATCGCTAGGATAAACAGGAAAGGGCTTAGGGGGCACCCCTGACGTATGTCTCTCGAAGCTTCAAAATAATTTTTCATAAAGCAAGCATTCATAGCTTCTGTTTCGACACCATTATAGAGAACGGAGAACCATTTTCCTATAGAAGGTCCGAAGTTGAAAAGTTCTAAAGTTTTCGTTATGAAGCTCCTCTCTATAGAGTCAAAAGCTCTTTCAAAGTCCACAAAAAGAGGGATTCCTGGCATTTATTTAAGCCCTGTATGTTATATCACTTGAGAGTCTTATGATCTGACCGATATATCTATTCTTGACAAAACCAGTTTGGTCGGAATGTCATTAATTTTGGTAGAAAGATTTCTCTTCGTTTGGCTATAGTCTTCACGAGAATTTTGTAGTCAGCGTTGAGCAGAGTTATAGGACGTCAGGTAGTTAGTTCCAACGAGTAATTGTCGTCTAGATCTTTAGTAGATAAAGAAATAATTCCCCTTCTTTGTCAAACTGAAAGTTTTCCTTTCTGAAAGGCGTCGTTGTAAATAAGAGTTAAGTAAGTCTATCTGTAACATGTCAAAAAAGGTTTCATAAAATTACACGATGAAACCGCCTTCGCCCGGCGTTTTATTCCTCTGAAAGGTGTTTAATACCTTTTTAATTTCTTCAAAGGACAATTCGTGTTCGAGGGTTTCTTGTTCTTCACTCGTCAATTATGAAAACTCCAAACTCTCTATGAAGTCATTTAAACCTCTTTCCTGTTGTGATAAAGGAATATCAGCGAGTTTCGTCGTAAACATTGTACTGCAAAAGGATTCTATTTCTTTGTTTACCCATTCCAGAGTTATTCCACCATTCTCTAGTTTAAGTTGTAGCAACGTCTTCTTTTCATATTTGCTTTGTTCTAGATTAAAAGAGTATTTTGTGGGCTTTTCACCCTGTTTTATCCACTCAGCCTAACATCTGAAGATAGCCTCTTTTTGTCTTAATCATACACATTTCTTAATAATATAATATTTATTGATTTGTATTGCGCAAATATCAATCCAGAAAAATTTTCATCTGCGCATTACATTGACTCAACAAAATCCTAAAATCCTAGTAATTCTGTTTTAGCTGCATCGTATGCATCTAGAACATTTTGGTCCAGATCCAGATTTGGACTGTTTTGCAAATTTTATGGTCGAGTTCCTCCAGTTCTTTTTGTAGAACTTTTTTAATTCACTTCTTTTATTCTTGAAATAATTAATTGTCTGTGATCGAATTTTCATTTTAATTAGTTCCCATAACAGTTGACTACTTTCGACGTTTTTGTATGTTTGTAGTATTTGGGGGTAGGTTAGTCTCATAAGGTCTACATAGTTCTTCATCCAGCAAAGTGTTATTGAATTTCCATGTGCCGGGACTTAGCCGTTCAAAATCACGTTGTAATTCTAAACTCAAAAATATTGTTTTATGGTCCAGTGCTACCGGGGAACGAATCTCTGCTCGTTTTGTACTCGGTAAAAACGAGTTTGACACTAGGAAACAGTCAATTATAGCTTTTAATTTTAAATTTTTTTGCCTCATAGGTGAATGATTTAGAATTCGAGTGAAGTTGCCAATATATATCCAGAAGGCCAAGACCTTCCATGAGATCGATGATAGAGTTTCTGTAGGTTGTTTCTTTCCAAGCCAGACTTCCAGAGTTCGATGCTTATAAATTCGATTCAGGCTGGTATTCCAGTTACCTGATATAATTGCTTTAGAAGTATTAGTTTTAACAATGATATTTTCTCTTAAAATTCTTATAAATTGGTTTTGTTTGCGATAATCATTTGGAGCATAAATATTTGTAACAGAGAAAACATATTTTTCCGATTAGAAGTTTGGCAATTATGAATCTCAGCTTTCGTACCCTAGAGAATCGATTTCCACAATAGATATATGTTATTCACCGGCTGGGAGGTCCGTATAGGGAAAAACTGTGCCCGAGGTCTTGAGTACGATATTTCATAGCAAGCACAGAGAAATAAATTGAACAAAACAAACAATGATGTTTGAAAAATTCGCACAAATATATTTATTGCTTAGTCTTGTTGACAATGAAATCACATTTTCAAATTCGGTTTTAACGAAAGTTCGTAAAACACGAGGAATGCCTTTAGTGAAAAATACTTAAATATCTCTCTCATATCTTACTGATTTCAAGTATTTATTTCCGTTCTTCTTCCAAAAACCTTCACAAATCAATGCTAAAATAAGAAAACTACGCAAGAAAAGACTGCTCTGCAGTTAGTCGTTTTAAGTTAACCGCATGTTATGCCAACAGTTCAAGAAAAAAAAACAACTCAAAAAACAGCAAATTAAACCAGCTAAGTTGAGGAGTAACCAGGGCTTTTACTCCACTGCTGATGTTTTCCTTTCGCTTTCCAAAGTTTTGTAGGCGAAAAGTTTTATCTTAAGAGAAAAAATCCAACGTTTCGCCGCGCTGTAGTAAAACAGTTTTTCTTTAAGATTTTCCCGCCAATTCCTGACCGGCTTTCCCGGTCCGGATGGAAAAAGCTGGACCGGCTAAGAGCGCATTATTAGCCAATCAGATTCAAGGATTTACGATTCCGGCCCGCTGAGATGCTTCAGAAAAAAATAAAAAGTTGATAATTCGATTGTGGGTTGATTAAGATACAAACTCCTCTTGAATGTTCTGAGCCATGAAAGAAAATAATTTTTCTACTCCATTCTTCAGACCACATTTTATCATCTTCTGCTTTATAAAATGTTTCTTGTATACAGAAAATTGTGGCTTTTTGATTTTTCAGATAAGAAAATATTGCTCTTCTTTTGTTTGTATTACGTAATCCTGCACATTCAATGAAAGGATATTTAATTTATGCGACATGTTCGAATAATAGGAGGTGATCTAGGTATTTCTAAGAATGTATGGATGCGGCTGACAAATAACTAACCTGCAAGTAAGACCTCGTCCACACGTATCCGGATATTTTCGAAAACGGAGATTTTTTTCCCCGTATTTGAAAAAATCCGCGTCCACACGAACCGTATTAAAATCGTATTTGCACGTCCACACGTACACGCAAAAACGATTCTAATGCGCTAGACTTCACATATTGAGCATGCGCAGGCTACGAGCGCATGCGCCCTGTGATAAGCATAAGCCCGCGAAAATCAAAGATTTTGCCGCCATCTTTGTTTGTGTGCACTGGACCCTAACTTTGACGTCATCGTTTCGAAAACCTTCGTTTTCGACCGTCCACACGAATACGATAAATGTCCGTTTTTAAAATCTACAGTCTGGAGAGCGTTTTCAAAAACCTCCGTATTTGTGGCCGAAAACGCCGTTTACGTATGGACGGGAGGTGCAAACGGAGAAAAAAATCTCCGTTTTCGAAAATATCCGATACGTGTGGACGGGCTCTAAACAATAAATAATGACTAATCACAACGTACATCATTGTAACAGCGAAGGAACACAATACACGAAACTATAAAAAAGAAGAAGAAAATTAGCACTTATCTAACTCTTCTGGGAAGAAAAGACAAGCTTCCCGACAATACCAATTAACGTGTTTCAAAGTCCGTCGACTTATGTACAAAAAAACTTCCAATTTGCGGTAGGTTTAACAACAGATTTTAATGCTAACTTAACTAATGAAAACTGAAAAGTCAAGGATGTTTTGGAAAATTCTACCTAGCAACGAAGCCAAAGATGAATACGAATATAAGCTTATTTATTTACATTAATTTTTCATTCCGATTAAAGTTTATTTCTGTCGTCTCTTTTGATGCGGATAGGACGTCCTGCTAGAGCTTTCTTCAAGAAAATTTTTCCATCGTTTGTCCAAGTGTTCCAATTACACGCGTCTTTCACTTTTTTTTTTCTACTTTCGAATGTAACTGAGCGCGCCGACTAGCCAGGTTCTCATTAATGAAAATTCTTTCTACGCCAAATTTCTCCATTAGGTTTCATTTCCTAAGGCTTACACGCTTGCTATAAATTTCGTATTTTGAATCGTAATTTGAATCGAAAATGTCACAATAATTGGCCTTGCTTTACCTTCTCCCTTATAAAGGCGATGACAGATGCCAGTGTCTTCTTCCCGAATATCAACTTCCATCACTTCGGCCAAGTCGTGATTTTTGAGCGATATTTTCTTCTTCTCCCTCGGGAATGCCGTGAAATTCTGGATTAAACTTACGTGAATACTTCTCGATATCATCCAGGTTTTATTCTAGTGTTTGAATTGTCTTGTTAGCAACGCCTTGTCGCTCCCGCTCATTGCAGATTCTAAGATCCCGTACTTCAGACTGAGTGAACTCTAGACGTTCGAGTTACTGTTCCCTTTTGAACTTTTTCGTCTTCCACTTCTAACCATGCTAACTACTGTACTATTAACAACATTTTGATTTACTTTCTTGACGGACCTTGAAATTACGGAGCTCACAAAGCCATGTCTGTTTCAGACTCTCTCTCTTCTGTATCCGTGATGAAAACTTGGACTTAAAATTGCAGTATTTTCCGTTTCCGAAGATCGAACGAGTTCCCTAATGTATCAAATGTGCAAAAAGTTCATACTCACACGTGCAATTAGCAATACGCCGAACACATAATGCATTGAATAAATCTGGAATGTTTTAACATTCCAAATTGACATATTCAAACTCTTCCGTGAATATTCCGTGCATCGTCGGAATCAGTCGCACGGTTCGTGCATCTCTTTAAATAAATACATCGTAATGAGATTTATTGACCTGCGCAGCCTTAAGCCTCTTTTATTTGGCTAATCACGCAATGTTCCTCCTCCTTTTTTCGGAAGAAGCGCTGCGTTACGACCCAATAACGGCTACATAGTAGACTATTCAAAGAAAAATACGAACTTCTGGAAGTAGTCAAATTATTGCAGTCGGACAGGACCCACTAAACCACTCCATCTTCCGCCATTAAAGAACGTCTTAATAGCAAAAAGTCCCCTTTAAAAAAAGTGAGAACTGCCAAGAAAATTAAAACTACCCTAATCTTGTTAGACTAGCCATGAAGTCTTCTTTCTATGCCAAAAAAATATATACAGCCTTCTATATAAAATGTTGTCAGGTATTAATTAAATATAACCTCAACCCCGTCCCTAACAAAACTAGGTGTGGTCATAATCGAATACATTTGTCCGCTAAAATGTTTTATTTCTCGTTAGCGTTAGTTTTTGGTTTATGAATGATGTATGAAATAAATCATATATGAACTGCGGAAATGAAATGAAATGAAGAAATGATCCTCGCAGTTGTGAACGCAATTTATGCAATTGCGTAAAGAAGCCTGGAAAAAAAAATTCAGGACTTCAACGGGGTTTGAACTCGTGATTTAGCGATACCGGTGCGATATTCTACCAACTGAGCTATGAAGCCACTGACGTTGGGAGCAGGCCAATTATGAGTAACCCAAGGCTAAAATTAATTAACTCTGTTTAATTTTATTGAACAATTAGAAACGACTTGGTGACGATGCGTGGGCCGTGTGCATCTCGAGATTGTCAGGGAATATAGAGGTTCTTAAGGCAATCTCTTCCAATAAAAAGGTATTTTTCCGCGAATTATACCTATGAAAAGAATCTCGCTAGGATATAAGTATATCCAGAATATGGAATCCACAAAGGATCAAAGCTGGTGTGAGCTACGAATGTCTCACAATTTTCAGAGAAAATTAAACTTCAATCTGTAAATAAGAACAATGTTATACTTTGGTAGGTGTTTTAAAGCATTAAATGCATGATTATCTCTCCTCCTCCTCCTCCTCCTCCCTCCCCCACTTCCCCCGCCACCCCCACCACCACCCCCATTTTAGTGACATACAAGAAAAATATCTTTAAGAGGCACGGTGCTCAAATTTGTTAGTTCCAAAGAAGCAATATACTTACTGTTATGGCCACCCGTTAAGCGTAACCAACCTTGCTGTATTTCACTGAAACCAAGATCATCATCGGGACACTTGGGAAGACCGCACGGTTTGACTTCTGATGTGGACCCTCTACAGTTCTGATTGCTCTGGTTGTAGCAGGAACGTTTGCGCACGCGTAATAAATTTGAACCGCAGGTCCTGGAACAGTGAGACCACGGGCCCCACTCGGTGAAATCGTCAGTTGAACTTGCAGATGCTTCTATTTGAAAGAAAACAACAAGTGGTATAGTTTCCGCATATTAAATTTTACGAGAATCAGGTGCGGCGCTTATTTCAGGGCGACGCTTATTTAAAAATCATCACATTTCTAATAATAAGTAATAGTAATTGGACCGAGTGGAGTACAATTCAGGGAGTAATCGCGCGAGTAATTTCAAAATCAGACGAGCGCGAAGCGCGAGGCTGATTTGAAAATACGAGCGCGATTACTCCCTGAATTGTACGACACGAGGTCCAATTACTAATTAATCGTATCTATAACAAATTTCGGAATTAAAAATTTCTTTTGGGAAGGTCTTTTGAGCGAAAACGTCTGTAGCGCTTTCCATATGTTTTGAAAACTGCAGGAAACGTTTGCAATGAAGCCATTAAAGCGCGCGTAATTGACGTGAAAATCACGTGGGTATCCAATTACAGGTATCCAATTACAAAAAGTTCAAATTGGATACCTGTAATTGGACACCCACGTGATCGCGCGCCGATTACGTGACAAATAGGCGCGCGGAGAACCAATCACGATCGAGAATTTTGTTATAGATACGATTATAATAATAATAATAACTTTATTAATCTCCTCGAAAGGCTATATTCGGGGGCGGCGCTTAATCGAGTAAATACGGTAAGTGTTTTGACAACATAATTATAATTTTTCGAGCACATTGGGACAAGATTTTGGCAGAAATAGGTGTTACTTGCCTCTTATAACTGATTATTTCATAAATCATGATTGTATAAAATGAATGACGGAGATTTCACGGAACTTCAAATTCTGAATGACTGAGATCGAGACCTTTTGTATTTTTTATTTAACCCCTCCTTTTAGTAGGCACTTGAGTTTCTGCAAAATGAGGTATTAATTCAATTTCAATTCAATTCAATTCAATTTTTTTCACACGAATACAGTGTATTAGAGAAAGTTATATTATTACAGCAGTGTTACAAGCATCAATATAAGGAATGCAGTACAATAAGAGGACAAAAAAAAGACACTAAAATAATTTGCAATTCATTGTTACTAAGGATATCTAAGAAATGAAGAAGGAGAGGAAGAAAAGAATATTTAAATACTATGTTAGTTGTATGGAGTTTGGGGCACCCAAATAGTTCTAAGAACTAACCGAGTGGGTGTCCCAAAACAAATAATTCAAACAAAGGGAATACATTATTAATAACAATTTAGGTAAAAAAATATTACTTTCATACTAACTACTAAAAATGAAATATTAAGTATTAAGCTTCCTTTTCCTCCTGAGCTTGCTTACCAAAATCTCTTCTCGCAACTAATTAAGTAAGAAGTGCTGGCACGCTTAGAATAATTGTGATCTCACCATTTCTTGTATCAACATGTTGTACAAATACTTTGCTTTCGTCGTAAACATTCAGCTTCGGTGGACATGGTGGCCTCAGGCAGTGACGTCTCTCAACAGTCCTCCCCTCGCAGTCCTCCCCACCGTAACTGGGAGGGGGATCAGTACACGTCCTCTCGCGTTTACGATACGAATCAGTGCCACACGTCTTAGAACACTCGGACCAATCACTCCACGGTGTAAACTGACCGTCAACTTGAGCAAAAAAGTAATGAGTACCTATCTTAAAGTGCAGAATGGATACTTAAGAGCAATAATATTAATCTGCATGCTTATGATCTATGAATATTTTAAGGTTACCGTTGACGACTATTGAAATGCCTCTTCGTCAGTGGGAACAAAGAGCAGCACGTGAAACTGGGTGTCAGCTGGGTGTGCTGGTTTGACGGATTTCAATTTGAGCGCCTATTTCTAGCCCTGTGACTGCTAAGTAACTCAAAGCAATCTGATCAAGGATAATAAAATAGGTGGTTTTTGTTCAAAGAAACGTTCAGTTAATTTATTGACAGTAGAGCAACAATCAGTAACCTTTTGGTTTAAATCATGTTCATATTCATTCTTGCCACATCGTACAACTATAATGCTATAATGCTCCAGCTCACATTATATGTTAATCAACCGTTAGCTAGTGATCAGGCAACGCTTATAGAGCGTATGCAACCAATCACCAGAGAATCAAATGTCATGCTGGTGGACAATAGCAAAAAGGGCTGATGAGAAACCTTTTGTTGACGGTACACCAACATGGCGTGATAACTTAGCACACTCAAACTCCGACATTCTCAACTATTTTGCCAGTCACACTGCCATGTGGATGATGTCCATTCATTGCATGCCTTAAGCGATATGCTTTCATACTAATGCTGTCTTGCAACACGACGTTATTCTTAGTTTAAGAGTCCACAGAGTGGCTATGGCTCACTGCGATACATTATATAATTTAATATACGTATCTTTTGCTATCACCTCAAAATATAAGTATACGTATAAGGAGATAATTATGAATAAAGGGTGCAAACAATCCACTCTACCTGGGCATCTCCTTATGCGGCAGCGCCTGGTCTGTACCTTTGGTCCCAAACACGTGCGATCGATTTCGTCCGCGTTAAAATTGCTTATACAGGAACGCGTCCGCGTTTGAATGCCGCGTCCACACGAAGCACTGCACCGCGTCCACCCATTCCATGGTGTGAACCCGATGTCGTTGTCACCTTGAACATGAACACTTTGGCCACCATTTTCGTACGCTTCTTGTTCTCCTTGAGGCATTGAATTCAGTGACTGCATGGAGGCCAGTGACTGTGAAGGTGTAATGGTCAGGCCTTGCGGTGAACCTGTCAGCAAGTTGGATCCTAGTGATATTCCTGTAAACTGCTGAACATCTGGCATTGGTTGAAATCCAAGCACTCTTGGCGACCTGTTGGGGACTTGCTGCAGGTTTCTTTGCCGGTTTAACAGTGACTGTGCTAATGACATATCCCCCATTTCTGGACGAAAATTTGCAAATCCACTGTATCTGAACAGAGTTCTTTCACTGCTGCTCGTTTCCGTTGCTTTGTTCGGAAGGCGCATGGCCAACTCTTCGATCAGCGGTGTTGACGAAAGCGTTTTAAGGATAATGTGCTTATTATTTTGTGCTGTTTTTGTCTTGCGCGGAACGTCCTTGTTCCCTTTAGCCTGTCCACCTGCATGCAATTTTAATTTGTCACTTTATTTTACATCTTATAATAAAAATAAGCGAAAGAAGTTTTACACAACGTTTCGATGACTGCATGTCATCATTTTCAAGTGAACAGAGAATAAAATTTGCAACATAATATATACCGTGCAAGGCGATAAAACGTAAAATATGCAGGTAACAAGTGACAAGTTTAAATAAATAGTTTTGCACGTATGATTGTGTGTTCAAGCATGGCCTTTTCTTCTTTATGAATAACATTTCATAAATCAGACAGTCCAGTTTTCCGTTGCACTTCTTTAAGACGGAAAAGTTGTTGGTAAGGTCGCCGATGGTTTTCAGACCGTGGTCGTTCTTTAAGTGCTTGCCGATTGCTGAATAACGGTGTTCGTCAATACGTTGGTGTAAATGCCGGCTGGTGTAGCCGACATACTCTGCATCACACAGATCACATTTATAATTGTACACAACGCATTGTTGGCTAATTTAGTTTTGCTTTAAAAAGTAACAGAAGACCAGTTTGCTTCTACATTCAACATTTTTCGTATTAAGGGACAAACAAGAACGTTTAAAATTAATTGGACATGCGAAAGGTACCTTTGTGACCAAAGAAAAGAAAAGAGAAGGTATTAACTTTGAGATTTTACCACAGCCCCAATGGAATCATGCACCACTGGTTTCTTGCACTGTAAATAGGTTCCTCATCAAACTCCTATAAGTCCGGATTCTTAACAAGTGGGTTCACGTTTACTTTCTTTATAGGGGTAATATCAATTCTTCAACGTAAACATACACTACATCATTGCATTCCATCAAACTGCACCCCATTACATTACATTACGATTTAGCAAATTTAGCAATACATCTTAATTCATTTCGTTGACTTAAAGTATATAATGTTGCATTTCACCATTTTACGTTAAAATGCGTGCATCATTTACGTTACTCACGTTACGTAACGTTACATTACATTGGCCGTTTTCACACTAGAGACGAACAAATCGTCTGGACGGACAAATCGTCTGACGATTTGTCCGGCTGTTGTTCATCTGATGTGAATTTAGGTCGTACTTTAGTCGACTTGTTCGTCTGGATGGACAAATCGTCTACTAAAAATCGTCTTCACAGACGGACAAACAGACGGACAAATTCAGACGGTTTGTTCGTCTAAAAATTTGTTCGTCCCGTTTTCACACTAAGACGACTTGTCCGTCTGAGACGATTTGTCCGTCCAGACGATTTGTTCGTCTCTAGTGTGAAAACGGCCATTAATGTAATACTGCCAAATAAATAAAATAAAAGTAAATGATATTTAACAGTTTTAACGTTAACAGCGCTAAATACGCTTTAACTTTCTTAATCGTTAAATAAATTTCCCTTATTTGCAAAAGACAAAACACGCCGAAGCAAGATATTGAGTAGCTACGAGTGAGTTCATCCAAGTCTAATCGCACCATCAAATTCCTATTACGCACTTTCACTTGATAAGAACTACAGATCATTATTATTACATAACGCCATTCAATTATTCAACATGCTATTGAGTTTGTGCGTTAGAGAACTATGTTGTTTAACTCTAAAATATACAAATACATCTACTGACCAGCGGTTGGAGGGCACTCCTTGGATCTACAATACTCAACCTGGAATCTTTCACCAGAGCAATCCTTCCCTCCGTAGGCTGGAGGAGGCTGTGTACAAAAACGCATGCGCATGCGCACTGCATTAGGACCGCAGGTCTCTGAGCATGCAGACCATTCCGTCCACGTAGTTAAGGCACCATTAACTAAGATAACGAAATGACATGCAGTGGTCAAGCTCATATTGTGAATCAGTGTGTTGGCTTTTCTTTAACTCAGATCGGAGAGGAGGGAAGAGGAGGGAAGAGGAGGGTGGGCGATTTTCAGGGATGTTAGTTACGAGGTTTGTGTATCTGTGGAGTTATGGGATGTTGCAGATTTTTTGGTGGACCTTTTGGAGTTTGAGACTTTTTCGTACATTATATGACAAATATGTCGTACATCTCTTTGTTATAACGCACTCAACCCTTTATTTCGCAAGACAGCAATAGAAAAAATATCCCTGAACAAAATTTTTCGTTCCGCTCTTTCAAAGAATTGCTGTCTTCAGCCTAAAGCCAATGAGAGGGGACGCATAAGGAATCAAAAAAGCTGGGCGTTATGGCTTCTCGTCACTTATGTCTTAGAATATCCTTCTTACGCCCTAAACGTAGGTTAGTACTTGGACGATTGATTTTCTAGGAATACCTCGTATTGTAGATATTTTGCCAAATTCTTTTCTTAGATTGGAAATATTAATCTTTTACACTTTTTCTCTCTGTTCAAGAAATTTTCATGGTAGCCAAACATTTTTGATTCTCATTCAGCCACCTAGGTAGCTGTGATAGTAAAATATTTAAGTTTGGAAAAGGCACGGATAAGTCACAAAGCTCGTAATTTGCATAAATTTGGACGTTTTCGTATTTTAGTATCTCACAATCACAGCCACCTAGGAGGCTCAATATAAATTGAAAATGCTTTGCTGATATAATAATTCCATGAACAGAGAAGAAAAGTGTAAAAGTTTAACATTTCCTGGTAAAGCTTGAAGAAAAACGTGGGAATTAGCAAGACCGGCCTTTAAAAGGTTGCACTTAACTTGAGAACGCTCTTACAGATTTTTTTTCTAATTTGGCCTACAAGTTGTGGGACTTAAGTAGTTTACACTCATCAAGTTTCGTTATAAAGTGTCTGACTACATTTCGAGATAACTGACCTGTTCAAAATTTAGCGGCCACACGTTACTGTCGCTAAGGTAACAGCTGTTGCTTGGAAACCAATAAGAAAATATACTTTGATCTTAGTTCGAAAATATGTTGTAGTGTCAAGGAAATCAAAGATTGCCTTCTATAGGAAATTTTTATTTCAACAGGTACACCCCAAGGCCAAAAAAAAACTGTTGCGAGCCTCCTCGATACTTTGTAATAGTCTCAGATGACTTCTATTTAATTATTTGATCCGTCCATATTGAAGACATTTTCCTAAACGAAACACCTTACTTGGGCATTGTTTCCGCACATCACAGGGTACCGTCTGGTGGTTCCATCCGGGGCACCTAACAAAGGTGTCTGATGGAGAGGTCTTGTTACAGAAACGCGATCGTGTCTTCATGCTTCCATTACCACAAGATTTAGAACACTTAGACCATGCACTCCACGTTAAGTTGGTTTCTAAGAGCCACATACATTTTAAAGTTAATGTTTGTAATAAACAAGCGCCAACGGGGTCTACTCTTATGGTCGACTTCGGAAAATATGTACAAATAACGTCAGTGAATGAATTTTATCGGACCAAGAGCTGCACCAATTATTTGAGATATTTAAATAATAAATAACCACTATTAATTTTCCAGTAAATCGCACAGAAATATTAGTTTTACATCGACGACATTGGTGATGGTGGTGGGCTGAGGCTGATGATGAAGATTATCATCATCGTCATCACCCTGATTACAATGGTGATGGTGATGGTGATGGTGATGATGATGGTTATGGTTATGGTGGTGGTGACGGTGACGGTGATGGTGTTGGCGGTGGTGGTGATGACGGTGGCGATAATGATGATGGTGGTGGTAGTTACGGTTGCGATGATGATGAGGCAAGAATAAGCTTTGGAGAATAAGATGTGAACTTTTATTCATATCTGAAACAACTTTTTCGCTGTACAGGGCGATCGATATAATAGGTTGACAGTATCTGTACTGTTGCACAACCGTAGCAGATATTGGCTAAATATTTTAATTTGAATAATAAGTAATATATCCCTTTGAAAACGTTAAATTTATACCATTGCAAGCGCCCGCAAAGGTAACTTTTGAATGCAGCGTTTTAACCAAGTTTCACATTTTCTAATTTTGGGTACCTAATATAAAGGTAATTTGGATTTATTTATGTCTTCAAAGTTTCTTTTGTGTGGCTAAAAATGATTTTAAGTTACGATTGTTTTCCGTCTAGGCTTAGTAACGAAACTATTCCCAAGCTAAATAAGGTTGAAGCGAAAACTTGATTTGTTTCCCTTTTTGTAGGATGAATTTCAAGTTCAAAGATCAGCAAAGATCTTTCTAGAAATGTAGGGCTAAGGGCTCTTACCAGTTTTGATATGACTGTTTACAAAAACATTCAAGTTCTTTTCTCCAGACCCAGGATCTGGAATGTCCGCAATGGTTTCAATCGCCCCCTCCTTCGAAACAGCTGACCTCTTCTGCCTGGACCTTTTAAACTTTGCTGCAAGTGGCGTAAAAAGACTTTCCACATCTTTTTCATCCTCTCTGTACATCTTTTCCAGTTCATTTAAGTCTCTCTGGTCACCACTGTTTACAGACCGAAGCACTGATGCAAGCTGAGTTTGGGCGTCTGTGCCGAAATTCCACACTTCCTTATAATCTGAACTTAAAACTTTGCCGTCTGGAGTCAAATCACGAAATACGCTATCTTTGATGTCCGATGTCGTCGACTCTTTCTTTGCACCAATCTGTTGATGGTTATCACCTTCATCACTATCACTGATATTTTGAAAAAACAACATTAATTTTTCCTGATTCGTTTTTATTGAGTCACTGTTAGCAATTTGTGGCGTCTTAGTCTTGTTACCATTTTGCAATGGGCTAGTAAACGTGTTTTGTGATATAGTTCTCGAACTAGTTGGGCCACCCACGTGATTCACGAGTGTATTAAAGCCATGTTTGTCCACATCCTGCACTGCGTCAAGATACGTTAAGTCGTGTTCGCTTTCTTTCATCAATGCTCGTGACAACTGCTCCTCAAAGTCGCGGCTTCGAAATGTGCCATCATTAAACTCAGTTGCTTCCTCTTCTACATCCCTCTTCACTGAAAATGTTTTTGCCCTCGTGCGAATATCTTTGGGAGACCAGGGACGAGGAGCACGTACACGCCTCTTCATGCCGATTACGTCAGCTACACCGTTTAACAAACCTTTCACACTGTTCGTGTCATGCTTTTGAACGGACTTCACATACTGCAAATCCCCTTCACTTTCTTTCCGCAGTGTTTCTAGGATGAAACCTTCATCATCGAAGTTATTGACCGAATCAAGCGGTATTGCATCACCATTTAGAATTCTATTTTCCTTCAAAATCACTGGCCCATCCGTTTTGGCGCTGTCTAAATCCCCACCAGGCGAAAACTCGCTTTTCTTGGCAATCTGGCTATTCTTAGTGTTTACCTTAACAATTTTGTGTTGTTTGGCTTTCTTATCCAATAACCTTCCCAGGTGTTTTTCCCCTTCAGAATCCTTAGACTGCCTTGTACCTTTACGTTCAAACTTTGAGACGTCGGGGTAGAAAAAGGTATAACTTGGATCTTGTTCGTCAAAAGGAAGTGACTCAAACCCTTTAAAATTTCTTTGTTGCCTGTCGTAATCCTTTATGATCGCTTCAGAAATATCTTCCTGAACTTCAGGGTTCAGATCTCTAATTTGATCCAGATCATCATTTAGCACGTTAGTATGGGCCTCCCACGATTCTAAGTCTCTCTTGTTGCGTTTTTTCTTTTTATGGTTACGAACCGAAAGGTGGCTATGAAGTGAAGGTGATGGGGGCTTGATATATATTTTTTTGTGTGGTACTTTATGAACATTTGGATGTTTAGCCGACTGTTTTCTTACGGCTTCAGAAATTTTCTGTGGTAATATTTTATCCATAAGATACGCCGGTGAGACCTCTGTCAACTGTTTGCTCTCTTCTTCTCTCTTCGTGCCAGGTTCCTGTCTCCTGTCTGAAGTATGTGACCCATGCGCCAGGTGTTTTTCAAGTTCCTTCATGTCATTTTTCGTCAGCCCAAATATGACAGACGTTGGACTTATTTCAGATTCTCGAGTCGCTGGTTGATTGCGTGATGTCGTCGGTTTCACTGCCAGGGAAACATGGCTCGATGACTTTTTAGCATTTTTAAGTCTCCGTTGAGACACAGGAACAATTGAAGAGGAATTAGAAGATTTAGTCCTTAGTTTCAGAGATTTTATCTTGGCGTGTTTTGAAGAATTGTGTTTCGTGTGTATTTGCCTTTT
This sequence comes from Pachyseris speciosa, assembly GCA_016490735.1. NCBI lineage: Eukaryota > Metazoa > Cnidaria > Anthozoa > Scleractinia > Pachyseridae > Pachyseris > Pachyseris speciosa. The sequence continues at coordinate 203,232 of JAEMWC010000665.1, forward strand.
CTTTTCTGCTTGGACATCTGTGTCTTGTGGAGGGATCGCTTGATATTGCGTCATAAAGTTCACTCCATTTCTGCCATTGATCAAGTCAGTTTGGTCATCTCCCTCATTCTGCACTTTGTTCATGAAGGATGACTTCGGTTTATTATATGAGCCGTAAAAACCTTGAAGATTTTGCATAGGGGCCAAGTCCACGGCGGATATATCTGAAATGGTTTTTGGACCTAAAATCATGGGGCCTACTGATTCACCTTCCATCTTCGTTCCGTCCTTATAGCTTAGCTGGTTGTCATAGGGTGAGCTGGTTGATCTGGAAGTTGTTTCCATATTTGCACCTGTGTAATTGCCAGCGTGAGTGGCAGCCGAATCAGCACTTCCTTGATATTGATTGTTCCCTTGTTGGTTAGCCATTGCAGCTAAATTATTGTCTTCCTTCATAACTGAAGATAGAATTTGTTCATTTTGCATGTTCTCTGTGTGGAGCATATCGTTACTAGGCGCAAATGATTCTGCAAGTTGAGCTTTTGCAAGAGAATTATCCCGAATTTGGTCAAAGAGATACCTCGCTTCTCCACTGTCTTCTTTTGACAAATTAACATTAAGACCAGGTAGAAGTTCTTGTACAAGCTGTCCAGCGTCGTTTATTTTTTGTTCAAGATATTTTGCTTCTTTGTCTTCTTCTTCTTGGAGCTGCTGTTGACTTATGTAAGGGACTACTGAATTGGAGAACTCTTCTCTAGCCACTGGGTCACCCATTAAGTTCATTTGTATGTAATTCGTCTCCGCAGGATCTAATTTCGCAATGTTGAATAGAACAGGTGACGCTGTTTTCTGAGTTGAAGAGTATTCATCGTGTGCCAGAGTTGGTTTATTGCCTAAGAAATGTTCGCCAGTGACTTTCAAGTCATCACTCTCTTCTATTCCTGTACTGTTTTCTTTGCTTGAATCGGAATTGTATCCGTTTTGGTTCATATCACCTACTCTTTGATCTTCATCACGAGCACCATCTTCCAAATATTTGATGACGTTTTCACCGTCGGAAATAAAACTGTTTACAGTGGGGATGGCAACTGGATTAGAACCCAAACCTTGTTGTTTACCTGCTTCAATAGTGTGGCTGCTCCCATGCCTGTCGACATATTTGAGAACAAATAAGGGGTTGCTGTAAATGGTGCGGTTGATATGATTAACACCATCGTTATGGGCTTCCTTGTTAACAGGTTTATTGCTTGTCTCTTTTTGAGTGCCTGGTTTAACACCAGTGTTGTCTTGAAAATTTTGAATGCTTGTGATAGGGAACTTATTTGTATGAGCTACCTGACTTATAGGTTTTCCTTTCGCCGCTAACTGAGCGCCCGGGTTGTCTTGACTATTAACACTTGTTGTTTTAGAGATACCATGTATGGAAGACGCTGATGTACTAATGTTCAGATGATATTGTACTTGAGATGGTCCTTGGATAGAAGTAATTAATATTTGATTGCCAGTTTTCACTTTGCTTGTCGGTTCATTGATGGGCTTCGTTTTAAAATCGGCATTGACTTTTACTTTCCCAGCATCGAGCTGTGACAATTTATCACTTTGTTTGATAAGCGCCTGCGCTATGACATTTGCCCATGTATTCTTTACTGATGGATGCTTAGCCAATTGCAGTGAAACGAACTTTGTTCCCTGGTCACCAAGGCGCTCTATAACACGTTGCACTAGTTCTGGAAGCTGAACGTTCACTGACTCTTGTGCTGAGTTTTCAACTCGTCCCTTCGATGGTACTGACTGGGACTTTTGGTCACTTTCACTTTTGTTCAAATTAGGCTCGTTATTATTATCTATATTGGTCATAGGAAGCATTTTATCGTCCCCAGTGTTTGGGAATGACACAGCGCCAACGTTTCCATCTCGACCAGGGACGTGGCTTGCGTTGGTTGCGGTTATCTCAGTTTGAATTTCCATGGAGTGTGTAGTAGAGGTACCATGATCATCTGTTTGTGTTGTTTTGTTATTCAGAGATTCCAAAGGTGGATCGTGCGAATTAGCTTCTCGGTTTAATAGGTATGAATCTTCAGATACTGGATCGTTTAATACTTGCTCTCCCGCTGTAGTTGCATTTGTAAATATGTTTTCCTTTCCTGATGATGTTAATTTTTGCGGGGCACTAACATTGCTGGTCTTTCGTTTTTTACTTTGCTTCACAATCGACCCACTTCTGCTCTTATTCTCAACTTGAAAGCCAGACATCTTGGCTCCCGGGTGTTCCAGTCCAGAAGATGATAAAGTGTCCTCGTCAAACTCATTATCTTCATTGTACTCTGGAGCAGTATCTCTCAAAATGGCTTTATCGTTGAGGTCACTTACTGGATTGCGTGGTGAAAGTTTTGAGTAGTTAGTTTTGATCGCGTCTACGGTAGAATTTATCGTCCGCTGAGTATTTCCATTATTCTTCTCCGTTGAGAGAGACACTAACAGCTTTCCACTCTTTACACCTAAAATTAAACGCAATATTCAAGTTAGAAGCAAGTTCGTTTAATTTGAATTGTTTTAACTGCTTTTGGGCTATCTAACCCGGGTTTCCAAGACACATAGACGATGAACATCTTGCTTCAGTCTGCCTCCCTAGCCATTCAGGTGCACCGGTATAGGGATGACATGGTGCACCCAATCTGAATCAGTCCTACTGTCATCCCACAGAAAGCTTTTAGGTAACAATCAAACGACCTTTTATATACTTCAACCTTAACCACATGATGTCCGCACTACGATTAGTAGACCAAAAATTAAAAACGTAACTTACCTTTAACATCTTTTGCAACTGTGTCAACACAACGAAACTGCACCAAAAACAAAATAGTTCCTAGAATCATAAATTCTGCCCAATCCATCGTTATTTGTTTTCAGTTTCCATTTTATCCTGAAAATGAAGAAGACGTCAATTTATTTTGAGACCAAATTGTTCAGCGGCTTCTCTCAACGTTGACATAGTTGTAAGGCGGACAAACTTCAGTGGAGGATAATTAGTATACAAACCCCTTTCGGCGGCTGGTATATCGGAGTATTTTTTTTAAAGACTTTATTTACTACTTCACAAAACACTACAACACTATCTTACATTACACTGCACTACCTCAGTTACATTTACTGGCTTACAATACATCATTTGCTAAATATTACATTGCATCACTGTACAAATAACAATTCACAGAAGTTAATTACTAATTGTACAGTTTACAACCACAAAATACAACCATGTTGGACCATAGAAAATAGGGTTGACAATAAACAAGTACAAAGAAGATAGAAAAGGAAAAATACTTCACGCATTGCAAATGCAGAGAGTGGTCCAATTAGCTTCGTATTTTCTGCAGTTTGCGTTTTTAATGGCCATTTGTATAAATATCATATATTCCTCGCAAGAAATCAGTCAGAGCCTCCGAGCTTAAAGGTCTTTCTTACCTTACTGGAAAATAAAATCAAATGTGAAAGACAATTTGGTATATCGGAGGATAATGTCCGCGGTTGAAAGATTGTCCTAAAAATGGACAGTTGGCTAAGAATGGAAGCTTCGACTGTGAAATTTTGAGGACAATCTATCAGCCACGGATATTATATTATCCTCCGATATACCAGCAAGCCAGAAAGGGGTTTATTTGATTATTTTATAACCCTCCGATTAATTTTCATATCTCGTTTACACAGTTGAAAGTTGTTCTTTTAATTATTCAAAGACACAGTTGAAAGTTGAAAATGTTGAAAAACAGTGTTCTGACGACGATTGCGAACGACATAGACAAGGGGTGTATTGCCTGATACCCGTCCTCCGATTTGCGCCACGTGATCCAAAATAGCCAACAAAATCGTAACAACAACGACAACTTATTGACTTTTATTATTCAGCACATCGTGGCAATGTCCAAATATGGTCGTGACGCTCTCAACATTCGTCGTGTGCACTCAACACATATCTTGCGATATAGGGGGATTCATTCTTACGTCATTGTTTACATTTGTGCTCATTTGCATACGGCTTTGCTTACAGAAGGAATCATGTTAGATGTGATTTGACTCCAGGCAGCTAATGAGCTAGTGAAATTTAATACATTGTGAAATGTTTAGCTCTTTAGGTGTAGTATTCAAGGAGATATTGTCTTCCAAAAACTGCAAAATTTCTGGGTGGCAAAAGCACTAATGAGCTCATACATTCTTTGCAAAATTTTGAGTTTTTAAACCCGCGTTGCACAAAAATTATTCAATACATGAGGCTCATATTCATTTATTTATTTGTAGCTCCATCAGAAACTGAATTGTTCATGCTAATGTGGCAAATATTGTAAACAAGGATTCCCCTATACGTACGTGTGTCCCGGAATAAATGATGGCTTTTCCAGCTAGCTTGCAGTGAACTATGCTGTCATCAAAATGCTGAATAATAAAACAAGTAAGTATCAGGCGATACTGCGCGCGAATTCGCAGGATAATTGTTAAATAATGCGCAGTTACCACGACGTCATGATCAACTACGCATTACATCGAGAAATAACTGACGAAGTAAAATGGTATACGGTCTTCATTTAAGAAGTGTTAGTCCCACCGACTTTATTTTTTACGCACCATTCAGTTCGTTTACAGGGAATTTTCATAGCCGAACGTATTCCGGGAACGTATCACAGTTTAGGGAGCTTTAGAGGTGAGTACGAGTAAAAGATCGAGCACGAGTACGACTTTCTAATTTAGTTCCTCCTTAGAACCCTCATTCTTCCTAACGAAATTGAACAAACGAGTTTGATGGCTCTAATGAAAAGTTGTACTCACACTCAATCTCCCATTCGCAGTCAAATCTAAAAGGGCCGTAATACCACTCTTGCCATCGCCTTGAACAAAATAGTCAAAACTATCCAAAGAAAATAAGTTGTATGCATTCTTAGTATATACCACACAAGTGAATAGTGCTTTTTGCGTGCTCTGATTGGTTAACTCGGAGGTAATTAGCAAGAACTATTCACCTCCGAGCAGCCGGCGCGCGAGATTTTACAATTTCCGACCGTTTGTCGGTATATTGTCACACACAGAGGAATGTTTTGGTCCGCTTATTTAGCTTGTGTAGTATATACTAAAACAATTAGTGTCGGTGAAAGTGGTGGGTATCTACCTCGCCGCTTGGCGGCTCGGTAAATATCCACCACTATTCACCTCCACTTCGGTGAATAATTCTTAATTAACACATAGAAATGATACTTGGTTTGGGTTAAAGTAAGTCATTTATTACTCTTGCCCGAATTGCGTTGACTGTGAGACTTGGAGTACGTGAACAGCCATACATATACATTACTTAAAAATTCGGCGTTTTCAGTGGTCTGCGCCAAAAAAGGTGGCAAAAAATATCAGCCATCGTCTTGAACAAAATAGTCAAAACTGGTATAGAACTGTTCATTTGCGCTGGTAATGAATTTAAAAAAGTAAGGAAAATGAGAAATTACCTGGTAGTGGACTAAAATGGTACGTTACGAAACCATTGTAGTATTAAGAGCTCCCGCTGTTCTGCCATTTCAGGCTGTGCGTGAGATTTACCCCTAGATCTCAGACTCTCTTGTTTTTGCTTTGTGCTTTTTTTTTGTGCGTATGTGTGTGGTGTGTTTCCAAGGGTTAAATATGGTCGCCTTTTCGTTCTCACTCTATTTTATGAGTACTTAACGTTTCTTAGTGTAAAGATATAAAACAGTGATTAAAAAGCTTGACGAATGTCAGAGTGAAAACAGGTCTTTCAATAGTTACACCTGTTTAAAGGGTCAAGTAATGTTGCGTTTACTTTACTGGATCGTTAAAAAGTTTGAAATGTATATATATCTATATAATTTTTCTTAAGAATTGTAGGGTATTTACCTTTGAAATCATATTCTAAGTAAGGCTTAAACGTCTCACAAGTCGGAAAATGTAAAAAAGAAATTGTATTATGTAAGTACTGTTAGACAAAACATTACCTCAAATCGAACGCATCTGTGTCATCCTTCCCGACGTACATTCGATTGTAATTACGAGCCTTAAGACAAACTCAGGGGCATAAAATCCAACGTTTTATAAGCTTGTGGGGTAACATATATTTTGTCAAGTTTAAACCTTTCAAAATCAATTGAAATCGTCGATACTTTTGCCACAATTGTTAATAATTAACGCTTCTTTTCTAACGAAGTGTTCCAGATTACACCAGAGATTGTTTAACCAATCAACACAAAGATACAGAGACAGACGGCTTGTAAAATCAGTCATTCGCTTCAAGAGAAAATGAGGGACAGAGAAGGAGACACCCAGTTCGGCCCTTGGGATAAGTTAATTTCATTTTTTCTTGTTCGCGCTTAAACGCTTCAGTGAAGTAATTCATCGCTACCCGCAGTTTCCCTGCAGAAAAGTATCGTGCCCTATTTTTTGGTAAATAAGGGTTCAGGTTTCTCCCTTCCTTCCTCTTCGGTTTTGCTTGGCTTTTACAATTTCGAACTTGTTGGTTAGCCGGACGTAAAGCTTTGTACAAACTAACTGGAGAGCAAACCATTGTAAGATCGTAATACCCGTTAAGAGCAATACATAATCTAAGAGTACATAAAATAAATCATTTATGTCAGCTGAGAATGAAACAGATGAATGTGAGATGTGGTCCTCGAAGTTATGATCAACCTATGCAAGTTTAATAAGAAACCGCCCTGCAATCGCAAAGGTCAGGTTCAAGGTTTGGAAACCTGGTCAAGCCTAAATGCCTTTGTCTTCAGATGTACAACCTGTTGCCGGGAACCGGAAGCAAATGAGCTCGATGGCTTAATGAAGCTGTAATAATGCGTTTAATTTCCAATAACATCCACAGTAGCTCAAGCTACAGATCCTTCTACTAACCACTGACCAACCAAGCATAAAGGTTGCAGCAGTCAGTCACCCCATGTTCAGCCATCAGGTCCTGCTGATATGGCAACTTCGTCTCCAGCAAGCAAGTGATGCGCACCAGATCAGGACGAGTCATAAAACCAAACACGCCATTAAAGGACTTTGTGCATTGAGACATGTTGGAAGGATAATGTTAACTAAGACTGTTTTACAAGACAGCGTTCCGTTTTCGAGAGTTCATAAGTCCAGTTTACATGAGAAAAAGGAACATTTTTAGTTTTTTTCTTTAACGCTCATTTTTGTTCTCACTATCAGTAACTTCCTGTTACTTCAGGCGATATTAGAAAGAAGAAGATCTCGTTTTCCTTAGGAAAAAGGATGTTGCATGAACGCGTAGAAAATAACAGCAACCACCGGTACGTGAGAGAGAGAACAGGTGTTAACCTTTTTTTTTTGTAATTTGGGTTGATAAAGTGAGCAAACTTCCCTATTCTAATACTGAAATGCGTCTGTATGGTAAGTCTACCCCCGACCGGTTAGCTTAGTGGTAGAGCACCGGACTACCGCGCGGAAGGTTGCGTGTTTAAACCCCGGCCGGACCAACACTCAGGTTCTTTAAATAATTGAAGTGCTGCCTTTGTAATGACATCTACAAACGGTTAGACGTTCTAGTCTTCTCGGATAGACGGTAGGTCCCATCTCATAATACCTTCACTTAATCAGACTCTGTGGGACGTAAAAGAACCACCAGTGACGTAACAAAACTCTGGCTTTGACCACCCCTCAGGTGTCTGTCATATTCCGTTGTTTAGCTCTCTGACCACTGGAGGTCGACCTTTGTAAGGGACTTCGTGTCCTTGTTGTACCTCCATGGATGTATTTCCTCAATGCTTATAAATAAATAAATTCAAGCGTCCACAGATTTCTGATGAGACTGTGGCTCCTCTCTGATAAAGTCCTTTTTCTAGATGTGAGGAACTCCCGCTCTCTATCAAATCTCTTCCCTTGTCATGCGCGGATGCAGACCAGTTTGTAACGTTTTAAGGAAATCAGTCGGGTTTTTACTATTTCTCGTGACCGTCAATAAAGATTTAACGGCATCCGTCAGTGGTATTTTGAAACGCGTGGGTAACAAGACGTGTTTCGCTATAAACACATTGTGAAAATACCATGGATGGTATTGTTCTCGGAATCTTCGAGAGTTGGAATTGTGCAATATCCTGTACGAGCGATCCCAGAATGCAAGGAATGAAATCTTAAAGAAAGTAAATCAGACAATATTCCTGGAGGAGCATGCTGCCAGACCCCCGAAGGAATTTAACCTTTGTCTCCTCAAGTCATGGACAAACGGTCAACTTTTTTCCTGGATCCGCGCGCGCTTTTTCCCTTCTTTTTCCATAAAAGGTAAAAACGTTGCTTAAAATCCTAGTTAGAAGAATGCAAGTCAGTAATTCAAAACTTTGATGGTCGGATGTACGAACATGTATATCGAACATGAGTTAGAAGGACGTAGACTGAACTAGTCTTTGTAGGGGAACTGGTCTTTAATTTGCATCGTTTTTGAGAAGACGTAAAAACGACGTTAGTTTTAGCCATACCACTTGCTACTTATTATGTTCTAGACAGTTGAAATATGTTTAAATTTTTGTTCAAAAGCCGAGTGAGGTCTGAGAACTAACTTTTGAAATTTGAATCCAGTTAGATTATTATGCTTCAGTTGAGCTGCCCTACTGCTCTTAAATCCCGTTACCAGGTAATCAGAGATTGTAATAGCCTGCCAGCAAGCTCTCTATTGGGGTATCACGCGTGATTTGTTTCGGACGTCCCAATCCTCTCACCGCTTGCTTCGCTCGCCACTTGCGCACATATCACATAGTCTCATGGCCGTTTACAATTCTTTTATGGGGTAACATCAGGACGTCAGCCTGCAAAGACGCCACTGCCACCATTATTATTCCATATTTGATTTCACTCACCCACCAAAACCACGCATGAATGTAAAAGACAGATGAGAGCTAGAGCTACCGGGAACTACGTCCGTTCTTATCAAACTTTTATAATCACACCTAACAGACACGTTTGGCCTATCAGATGGTTCTAATCCCATATATGACTCGATCAGGTTGCTGTGGGAAAGGAGGCAGTCCACTCCTTAAAAAGGAACCTAACTTAAAAGAAGGGGTACGAAGAGAAGGGTGGTGGGTGTTGTATTTAGGAAGGCGTTGGGTGAAGGTCCTCCGTTCCTCTCGAGATCAAAGGTTGTATTACTGGAAAACGATGGAAAATTGGGAAAATTGTCCTCGATTTCAAATAAGTGACCCAAGTTTGATCCGCTCTACTCTATTCTGTAACAGACCTCACTGCTTCCTTCATAAAAGGCTCAATAAAAAAACATAAACCTCACCACGGTCTCTCCAAATTCAAGATGTTTCCAACAAATCTCGTCGCCAAGGCACGGAAAGAGTAAAGAAACGTAAATAAGACACCTCTAAGTCTTAACACTTTTTGTCCAAGCACTCCCTATTTTCGCGTAAACCTACGGCATTACAAAACATATTTCGTTTTTCAAGCCGGTACGAGACTGTATACATGACAGTGTTTTTAGAACGTGGGAGTTGTGTGTCTTCGCCCATGAAGGAAAAAGATGGCGTACAATTCACTGAATAGGCTTGGAAAGTGAAGTGAGTAATTTGACTTGAGTCAAGTTTGCCATGTCTTAGTTAGTTACAATCCAAATCGCACTCATATAAATTCGATAATGCTTATCTTATTGTCTATGACAATCTACGTAATCGTTAGCCCGTAAAACAAAAGCGTATTTTATTATTATCCGCTGTAAAGGGGATTACAATTTTCTTTTTGACATTATTGTTTTTCTCTTCTCGGTCTCAGTGAAGTCCATACGTTTTCTGACATGAATATCCTGTTCCTGGGAGATCAGGTATTTGGTCTTTCTCACAAGTGAAGTAGTAGCTAAAACAGTTGCACGTTCCACACTTTTTCTCCAAATCACCTTTGTTACAGGAATCTCCAGTGATGTCACAGTTACAAAGCTGGCGCTACAAACAAGAATGTAAAAACAGTCATGAGGCGATAGAGCTATACCAGTGCAAAACCCAAATCAACCACTACTATTGCTATAATTCTACAAGAAATCCACAACCGTATTCCTAAAAGTGCCGTCGCCTTTTTTGTTGGGTGGGTTTGAGGAAATTTAGGCGTCGTCGCCCCTTGGTGTGAATCGGAATAGGCCATTTTCACGATTTTATGGTGTCATTTGACTAGAACTTGACTTCTGTCTGCTTTCATATTGAAAGTTTTCAATAAATGGTAATAGTTCTCATAAGCATACGAAAGAAGAAACGTAAACGATTCTGGTAATTCTAGTCCAAATGACAGCATTGTAAACATGTTCTATCAACGCTAACGAAAAGTAGTAATGTTTATCGAAAAGACCTAATTGGTGGGTTGGCCTAAATTACCTCTGCTTGCATTTTTGGATCAAAATTAAAACGAGGACGAAACACAAGCTCAAGAGTCTACGCGGAATTGTCTTTAATTTTGAGGGAAGCATTTAATTAAGTAGTATATCTTACCTTTCCAAGTTCGAGATAATCGGAAAGCCGTCGCCCGCTCTTAAAATGTCTGGGAACTGGCATCACGGAAATGGCAACCAAACAAATCACGAACAAGAGGAGGAATGGAGATTTTATAGCCATGTCTTATGCACTGAAAGAAACGAATTTGATTGAGCGAAAGTTGTACGCTGCTATTATCAACTACACAATAATCAGGGAAGACAAAGGACATAAAATGTAACGGGGTTTTCAGGGGTACGAGAAAATACTTTAATTATAAGAGGCCTAAGATAATCGTGAACACTATGGTGTACTTCCTATCTCGTAAGAGTAAGAAGACGTACGCTGAAGTGGCACTTTGAGGGAAAGAACATAGCTGTATCCCTTTAAGGTCTACATAGAACATTATAAGAGTTCCTTTGTAAATAGATTTGGGGGTCTAACCTGTTTAATACTGTAGGCTGTGCCTTTTCTGACTGACAGTTAGTTAGCTATCTAATGAGTGAATGATTGCGTGCGTGCGTGCGTTCGTGCTGGTGGGTGGGTGGGTGGGTGAGTCAGTGAGTGAGTGCGTGAGAGAGGGAGCAAGCTAGCGAGTGAGTGAGTGAGTCGTTTCTTTTCTAAAATAGTACATCGCTCTCAAGATTGGACCCTTCTCCGTCAGCTTCCACATGGCTCTATCAGTGTGACGTTCCTTACAGGAACGCCGTGTGAACGCAAGGTATTCCACAGGGGGTCGAGGTACAGGCTATTCAAGGCGTTCTCGAAGACAAGGAAGTCGTGTGTTTCGCTACAAGCACTGTTCTATAAAGCCTCCCGTGCCAAGACAAATCAACACAACGCCCTTCTTCTCATCCCATAATCCAGTGTTTTCCTGCATTAGTTTGATGTCAGCAGCGGTGTCAATTCTGCTTAGCAGGACTGTACAGAAAGCTTCAACTTTTGCAGCAGCCTCTGACTGATATATACACCCCAGTTGTTAAGGTTCTGGATATCAGTCTTCTTGAAGACCCCTAATAGTGACCAGTCTTCAACGAGGCCAACGATTTGTCTCTATATTTGTCCACAGGAGAGATGAATGTATTCCCAAAGTGTAAATGCGCCTGACAGCACCATATCAACATTTTCTTAATGTTATCGTTTTGTTCAGACGTTGTATCAAGAAATATCGATTTGTCGTCCCACCCGCGACGAGGACTGAAGAAATTACTTGTTCTCGTTTCGGTCCTCAAATGTCCCTAAGCTTGGTCGAAAGAATGAACGAAGGATCTGCTTCGGTGCTATCTTTTTGTCAAATGGCCGGTCACACGTTTTAATTGCCCTTGTTTGTTGTTGATGTTGTTGTTGTAGTTGTTGATCGTAGTTGTTTTTCCAAGCCACACTGACCACTGTGTTATCAAGAAAGCTAATTTCTCTTTATTTAGTTCGCAGACCCACGTGATCAAGATAGCCTTTATTACAAATCATCAGATGAAAGTCCAGCAGCGAGCTTGATAAATGAAGGCTTTAATTTCGCTCTGAAAACGAATTTGAGTTGTGACTGTATTGTGTTCTCCTGGCACTGTACCGTGGTTTCCGTTAATTTCCGGATCATTAAGGGTCATCATGGCAGCATCTGTACTATACTTACTATACTTACTATACGAGTAAGCCTTTATCAGTGAAAGTTATTACTGAAAGCAAGTTTCTACTAAGAAAATTTAAAGCAGAGTTCACGAACAAACAAGAATAAAATATCCATTTCCTTGCTAAACTGTTTGTAATTGCTATGAAGATGGTAAAAAACTGCATACCTTCTTCGGATTTAGCGCCTCAATTATGAAGAATTTGAAATTGAAAACAACAAAGATATCACTTGAATATGTGAATGACCATCGCAGTTATGAACACTACTTAAGCAGTAGTGAAAATAAAGTCTAAAAAAACAATTCAGGCTTGTACGGTCTGAATTTTCCACAGTTCAAATATATGATTTTCATTTATTCATTCTCACAAAGATGTCACTTGTTACCGAAACAGGACCTGTTGCGCAGTATGGTCATAAAAGGCATTACAGATTCAGATTCAGATTCAGATTAGGGGTTGCTAAAAACAACTAGTTTCGTCAAAGGCCAACCTCGTTCCCAGGGTCCTTTCGCTTCCCCCTCGAGAAAGTACCCCGGTTGCGGCTGTTTTTTTCTTTCTTTTTTGCTATATCACTTTGGAAACTGATTTTACAATAACTGAGGACTTTTTCTGCCAATTCAAGTCAAAATGAAAATGAAAGCGTGTACGTTAAAGAGGCATTCCAAGGGGTGGTCTGGTATCGCTTTGTTGCTCGTTTACGACTCTGTCTGTCGCTTACTTCGTTAGGGACAAATGTCGCTGTCGCAAAGAAAACAAAGAGGATGGAAAGTGAATTGTCGCTGTCGCAAAGTGTCGCGCGTTTTCTGCCAATTTCTGTCGGTTGTCAGTGTTTTGGGAGAAGATTGTCGCCTGTTTGCGGAGCCATGTCGCTTGTTGCTTCTACCCCTTGGAAGGCCTCGTTAAACGCGTCCTTTCCTACCGTTCTCTCTCATCAGAGTATCTATCGTTTAGTTAAAATTAAAAAAAAAACTTCACGAGGGCTGCTTTCGATGAAAAAGTCAGTTTAATTATAAATAAAAAGGTGATGGGAATATACATACCCTTACGTTCAAAGGAAAGTCTTCGTCAGGATTTAAAGGCTTCTTAATGCGTCCCGCGCCTGCTTTAGTTGTACAACTTTGTGACAATCTGAAAAAGAAGCCTATTTATCAGTTTATGATAGAGGACGGTACAGCAGAAAGTAAAACAAACAATATCTATAGAAGTAAACCCGTCACAACACTTCCGCCAGTAGGAGGCCTTAAAAAGATAAACGAACTTTCCGATTAAAATTTGTTTCCTTTCGAATCTCGGCGACATTTAATTTAACTTCTGTTCAATTAACTCGCTGTTCGATTAAGAAGTGTTTAATAACGACAGCGGGAAGAAAAACACAACTTCACTGCCTTTTAGTTTCTAATTCTTTTCGCTTACTTCAAGGCAAAAGTGAATGCATGTTTGGACAAATAAGGGAGATTAGAAACGTCTGTTAAATGACCACATGCTTATTCCCACGGTATCCATGAAAACACACCCTATGGCAAATGCAATATAAAATGTGTTTTTCAATTAAGCCTTGTGGTATCAAAACATTTCCCGTCAAGTCGTTATTAACCTTTCAGTCAACTTCCTCAATCTAATATCAACGATAGATTTGAAAATCAAACCTTAAACAAGTTTCAAACAAAAAACTTTATTTATAACTCTTCTCCCCAAAGCTAGTAAAAACATCGCTATTAAAAAAATGGCGAAGAAATTCTAAAAGTGTCATCGGAGTGTGTCTCTTTATTTATGAGTTAATATTAGGCAATACTTTCTCGCAGCGTATTCATTTTTTCCCTTTTCTGTTAATATGTTATTTGTATTTTGCTTTTAATAATATCCCAACTCTAATAGCAAACCTCCCCAAGGCACTTGGGGATATAAGTGATGAATATGTGTCGTTTAAAATCCAAAAAAGTCCGACCAGAGGAAAGTACAGGAGTCAAACCACGAGTAGTATAGAGTTTTCATTGCTTGCATGTCTTGGGGGAGAATCACTGAGTATACAGTACTTACTAATGTATAAGAAGAAGACGAAGAAGAAGACGAAGAAGAAGAAGAAGAAGATAATAATAGTAATATATAATAATAATAATAATAATAATAATAATAATATAAAGATAATGATGAAAACTTTGTTTATTGTCAGTACAACAGCACCTAATAGGTGCTACAATAGCGCTCAAATGGTCACAGGCAGAATTTTTCTCTCTATGCGAAACTCTGTTCGAAGCGCGATTTGTGGTGAACATGGGCCTTTGAAATTATAAATTCACAAAATTCATAAACTCTCGTATGAAAGTATGACTGGGGTTTTTCTTACAGCACTGAAAGTATGAAGTACTGAGATCTTAGATCACGGTGTCACCTCGTCTTTCCGTGGGAGAGAGCAAAACAAACACGAATGCTTTCGAGCATGCGTAGAAGCTTTCTGTGAAGCTGTCTGCACTTGCCGACTGTCAACATTGAATTTCAATCTGGATGGGAGTATTTCTTTCTCATGGTACTGTTTATGGTGGCCCTAAAGCTCCATCTCGTGTGTGTGTGTGTGTGTGTGTGTGTGTGTGTGTGTGTGTGTGTGTGTGTGTGTGTGTGTGTGTTTGTGTGTGTTTGTGTGGGAGGAGGCGGGGGGTGCGGGGTGGCATTCTAGTGAGTGTCCACTCACACGAAAATTCTTGCGCTATATTTTCATGTCGTACTGCACACTCTCATTTTACTTGCATTTCGATTTTAGTTCCTCCTGGACGGCAAATTGTAAATAGGGAACTCGGCTAGTGTTTTGTTATTGACGCATATCTTAAGAAAATAAACATCGGTGGGAATAAAGCTAAAGAAGATTGTTTCCGGTGTATTGAAAAGGCTTTCTGCGTTTGTTTACCTACATGAAGTATCAATCCACATTAAGATACCGATCTTGCCAAGAAATATAGCGGCGTGTTGATCGTGTTCATAACTGTTAGCACAACCCTGCTATGTTTTGGCATAAAAAAAATAAAGATTTTTATCAAAGGGACTGTTTAAACAAAAATGTAATATAACGCAATACGAGGAAAGAAAACTCTGAATTGCTGTAATTCCCCCTTATATACATATCAGCATAAAGCAGCATAAGCAACATGACCATTTATTCTACTTTCAAATTCAAGGAAATGGAGTCAGCAATATTACAACTATTAAACCCGTCCGTAAAATCCCACTGAGGAGGAAGCAGTTTTGAAATATGTTAATAATTGAGCTTCAGCGCCATGTGGACAAATTAAAAGAACCATTCATTACTGAGCAGTAAAAACAGCAAATAAATATAAAGTAATCATCTTACGATCAAACAGACCTTAGAATAAGATCTTTAACTCTGTTTAAAGAAATTTATAATCGTGAAAAAGCGGAGAAAAACAGCTCAAAGTGATTCTTTTTCTTTTTTTTGGTTTTTGTCAGAATTCTACCCTCACTGCCAACGGTACAGCAAACAGTATAAGCTACTTGGCAGTGCTGCCTACTGCTCCTTGGCTCCTTTTATAGGTTACCAGCAGATTCAAATGGAGAAGCCAAATAAAAATATATATGCCATAAATATGCCAGCAAGCTCTGCTATTCGGGTCTTACCCGCGATTCATTTTGCGGAATTTATTTACGGGCGACCTACAAGCAACCGCTGCTCGGCCCGTAAATTTATTGCTCACCGCTTCCAAATGACTCGGAGAACTAAGGGACAACTCTTTCTCAGACTGGTAATAGCAAAACTTACACGTTTATTGTTTGCCTGTGTTAAAATTTCAAAACAGCATGGAGAAACCATAATGTAAAGCGGATCGTTACAACCAAAAGCAAAGCGTGGGCGGACTTGTATATTAAGTTTTCTTTTTCTTTCTTTCTGTTTTGTTTTATTTTGTTAACGTCAGGGTTTGTGTTTTACACCCGATGCAAGGCTTTATTAAGCATATATAAAAATACTATCAATAAATCATACATCTAAGGCACACTATATCGCACTGACTTTGATATCGTTCGGGGTTCAGTATGGACGTCAAATATACCTTTTTTCAGTTTGCATGAACATAAGTCGTGGGAATGTAATTTATTTCGCTGGCATCGTATCAGCTGAAGGTTTAATTATCTACGGAGACAGATGTGCTAGTTGCACCCTAAATTAAAATTGATATTTAAAAAACACATAATTTATTAGTTCAAAGCAATATTGAAATGTGGTAATCTCCGCTTCGGTGCGTTAAATCCACAATAACTTTTTCGATATAACAAATGAAGTTTAGTGTGACTGGTCATATTTTCGATTTTACTCTATTTTTATATTTTTTGCTAGGTAAGGTTATGCGTAACCTTAAGAATGGTTGAAGTAAGTCGCTTTAGATTTTACCTTCCAATAACTTATTGAACTATATTACAAATGGCTCGTTCCTGAGGCTGAGATGTGCCAAATTATAACAAGGAAAATTCAGCACAAAATGTATCATCTGCGCAAAAGTCGATGTCAAATATTCATACCTCTACACCATTTCTGAAATAGTCTCGTACGTATGTGGGAAGATTCGTGGTAGCTGGGGTAAGAACAGTCGCCTTTTTCTTCCGTGCAAAGTGAAAGTCCGAGCATTAACAAATAATTTGGCAGCGTATTTGCTTTTTGCGGATCGTATTCAGGCGTCGAGTATCGGATTCCCCTTTGCTGTCAAATTCAAATTCATTCAGTTTCAGAGCTGCGGCTTAAAGCTTTCAGAAAGACCCAGTGAGAGCAATGAATCAAAGAATTATATTTTGTGATCCTAATCGTTTTATGGCCTTTCAAGGGCATGGACGTTGAATTTAACACAGACCACTAAATCTTTTCAGATTCTTTAGCTGAAAATACAAGCTGCAGAAAGTTCTATAAGGCAAAAAAATCGTATTCCCCCAGTTTTAGTTTGAGTTGATGATCGCTTTCGAAAAATGCTGATTAGCCTTATTTGCATTTGCTAAGTACTCCGAAAGCAAAGACAAACACCACCCCCGGGCGGGCGTATTCCCTACCCCCGGGGGGTATTCCCTATAATGGCCTATATGGAGAGGCTCCGTCCGAAAAGGGTACCTTTTTCACGGTTCAGGTATATGAAGGGGTAAGGATTTCACGAGTCGAGGTATATAAAACGGTAGGGAAATCTGCCATTTAGGTATTTGAAAGTGCCTTTCATTAAAATATTTCGCACACACATACCTTGACTGTACAGTTCCAATGGAAGGTATACGAAAGGAGTACCATTTGTCAATGGAAGGTATACGAAAGGGGTACCTTTGCTGTCAAAAATGGTATATAAAAAGGTAAGGGGTCGGACCTCAGGCGGAGCCTCTCCGTATTAAATTTTTTTAGTAACCCCCCCCCCCCCCCCCTCCCTTTCTACTTTTACTAACCCTTAAGGTGATATCTAACCAAAGAAGCTACTTTACGTCGAGTTTCCGAGGCGATTAAGACCTTCCGAACATAATGATTCGTCGAAACAAACTAATAAAAAATTATTAGGACACGTGACAATTCAATTTTTGTTTACTTGGCAGATAATTCGCACTGATGGCGTCGAAAATTTGTAACCAAAGCTAATATATTTGGATTCTCTGTAGGTAACTCTTAGTTTGCTTCAGGACTTAACAATCATAGTTTGAGGTGATATATTGCCAAAGGAACCTTTAGTTTTCGAGACGTTCCAAACGGATATTCCAACAAAACCGTTGGGCTATTCTGCGTGTGACAAAATCTCTCGAATGGAAATTTACTGATGTAAGAAATAAACCACTTGTTCTTCTAGTCTATACCGTATGCTCACATTACGGAAAACATCTGATACATTAATTTTGTGACCCATGTCAAAAATGGAAATATTGCAAGAGACCAACTCAAAAGTGAAAGAAATCCTCAAAGAGATTTTACCAATTTAAGCTACCACAATTCAACTTCAACTTCAACTTTATTTCAGTAAAAAATGGTCTTAAAAAATGAGAAGAAAATACGAAAAGAAACGAAGGAATTCGATTATAGTTCACATTTTTTTGTTCACATTTTTTTGTCATTTCATATGAATTACATAAAATATTTTCGAACAAAAATACCTAGTAATAATGAGAAAAAAGCTAAATTATCTCCTTGTTTGATGTTATCAGTTGAACGTGGAAAAGCTTCCTGAAACGTGATAGACGAAAAGACAGTGGATATAGATTAAAAGTAAGGTCTCAGAAAGTCAGTCAGGTGGACACTTTATCTCTGGTTGTTATCTTTTCAATTGAAACGTTTTCGGTCCGTTTTTAATTTCACTTGATGTGACGTCTTTTAATTTCAGATTGGCAATTGGTAGTGGAAACGTTTGGCAGAAGTGCGAAGAAGAAAGCGAGTGTCAATCTGATGTCACACCATATTATGGGAAATTAACGATGCGCGTTGACAACGCGAAGAAAATTTACGTTACGAAATTAACGCGAATTTTACAAAAGTTAGGTTCACATACATCAAATTAATGCGACGTTTTCGTGAAGAGAGGAACTGACATAAGGGACGAGGTGAAATCTATAAATACAAACCGTCTCCACTGGTGAAAGGCGGCCTGGAAATCCGCATAGTGGTGACCGTGCAGTGGGAGGATGAACAGGCCAGGGAAATTTTAAGAAGAAAGACTGAAGAAGTTAGCTAATCCCCTCGAGGAAACGGATCAATACGAAGACCAGTCGTACGACATTTTGAACTCAATTCTTAAAGAAGAACTGTCAGATAGTGACTCCGAGGCGTTGATAGGGGAAATATGAGTAGCCGGGGTTTTGTTATTGAAATAAACGTGCTGTAAAACTCAGTGATTTATAATAAAGTTTCGATATAACGCGCGCTCCAATTGGTTAAAACAGCGTGCCTTATAAGAGTACAGATGCACGGGCAGTACGGTGTCACGCCATAGACCCAAATGAAAATCTGAATTTTTCCCTCGGTTTTTATTTTGGCTCAGACGTCTTGTACGACCTAGAAAATGTGTATGAAAACGAGCGGTTAGCCTCAATGGATTTGGAAGTTGTTTCTGCGAGTAACACCACAAACAACAGCATTAAAAATTAAGGATTAAGCTTAATGTCAAGCGCGTTTTCAGAAGTTGTTGAAGTTGTCCGAGTCAAGTAGCGACGAGGGCAATTTCAGCAACATCTGAAAACACAAGTGGTTTGCGAGGACTAATTCCAGGTACGTGTTAATAACATAAGGGCAAAATTGTCTCAACATTGCTGAGATACGTCGAAACCTGTCAGCCAAGCGGAGTAAAATCACTCCGCTCGCAAAGCAAACGAATCCAAAACGAGTGTAGACGATTACTATTTACATCCAGTTGAGAGATAAATACAAGTTTCAGTCCTGAACAAAAGTAACAACAATTAAACCAAATGTTCAAAGCTTGAAAAAACACATCCGCTTAAAAACACGCATCGGTAAACATAGCAAACGGACTGTCCAAAGAAAGAACTTCGTTCTCCAAGTTTGAGCTACTCGTTGCTCCCATTAATGGTAAGCTGTTCTGTGACCCTTTTTGGTGAACTGCAAGATGCCGTGGAATCATCATTTTGTTTTCAACCATACAATCCCACTACGCCGGGCGCCATGCAAGCGATCCAAGTTTTAAGCTTTTCACGAATAAAATCTTTTGCATTTTTTTTTTCACTCGAAAATTCACCCTCCTGAGTGTCTTTTAAAACTAGCTCTTGATCATTACGCCTTTTTTAGCGAATGCATGAGCCAAAATTCCACCGAATTTCTCGGAACAATTTGCTTTTTGATCGCGGTTTTAGACTGAAAAACAACTTGCACTTTGATGGTTTCTGAACTTTGATGGTTTGACATTTTGACAGCTTTGGTCGTGTTTAACCAATGAAATGTATTGAGCCATTCTAACAAGGATTGTGATTGGTCTGTTTTGTCGTGCCTTATGAGAGTACAAATGCACGGCTGACGCCACCCGTAGGGTTTTCCGAAAATTTTAGCCGAATGCGTGAGGAAGTTAAGAAATTCGTTATTATAAAACAAATAAAAAATCCTTAACCGTGCTTTGTTCTGTTATAAGGCACTCAAGGAAGTGACGAGAGCACTCAAAAAGTAGTTAGAAGCACTCGCCTGCGGCTCGTGCTTCTTCCTACTTCTTTCGTGCTCTCGTCACTTCCTTGCGTGCCTTAGAACAGAACAAAGCACGGTTAAGGCTTTTTTATTTGTTAAGTAAAATACTGTGATTTAAATTAAAATCGACGTAAAGTGCATCGTTAATTTCCTATCATGAGGCACTTCAAACAGACGCCATACTCTAGTTTCCATTGCGTGCTAAAAACACGTTTGCGTGAAAAATATAGCGATATGATTTATTGGAGTGACAAAAAGCGACAACAGGGACAAGTGAGACTAAAAAAGTCCCTCCCTCGTGTTCCGTTATTTATAGATGACAATCTTTAATAAAAGTACATTTCTGACGTGAAGACGTTTCCTGTAGCGGCGAATATCCGTGCCAATTAATGTCAGATGCCAGACGGCACGCTTCAACTCTAGACAGCTTTCACTTGAATGGCTACATCCACACATACTCAGCGTCGAAAGTACCAAAAACCTTTTACAGCGCACCGTAACTTGAAGCAGTACCACAGGAAAGCGCTTTTAAGCAGCTCCCATTGAAAAATCTCACGTTAGGATGTTTACCTACAGCTTCAAAAGTTATAGAAAAGGGTTGTACAGCATCATAAACAGCGCAACAGTAAAGACACTGCTCAGTAGCTTTAAAGTGAATGGTAAGACTTTAAGATTCAAAAAACGGCATTCCCAGCAAAAAAAAGATACACACACATACCACAATCACGAAAGGATCGATGACCAGATTGAAATTCACATGATAATAAGACGCTGGAGGAGCCTTTTATAGAATAAAAAACAGTATCACCATCACCTTTCACTTGAAGAAGCATTTCAAAAGTGCAGTTCCATCCATATTATTCAACAACATGTCATGGGTGGCATACATATTTCAATGGAACTCAGGCAACAGCCTTGAATACTGAAAACTCTGTTCTCAGAAGGAGAGAGGTAAGGCCAAATTCTAAAGCCCTGGCTACACGCGCTTACATTGTTATACAACACTTGTTGGTTCAACAAAGTTAGAGCGTTTAGCACCCCATGTTAAATGATGATTTTGACGAACATTTTGGTCGAAGAATGTTGTATAACACTATGAGTTTCATATACCGTATCCATGCTCTTATATAACCCTGATATCTCGTTTAGCCGGGGCTTCAGATGGTTTCAAGACTTTGTCCAGGTTAACATTTAGTCGGAGAACGTCTTACTTCTGTCCACATGATTTGGAAACTTGCTCGGAAGGTGGCGGTTTGATCTCAGTCAATAAATAGAAAGGTTAGAAATACAAACCGTACAGAGTAACGTATAAAGTGTGTTTTTCCGACATCAGTTGGGAACGAATACTGGGTTGTTTATACGTCAAGCAGACATCGTTTACTTAAATCCTTGACCATCTACGTCAGCAACACCTTTAAGAATTTGTATCCGATTTCAATCACATAACGTTAAGTAATGTCAATTCTGGTACAGTCTCAGGCAAACTCCGCGTTGAACGCTCTTACGAAGACAAAACTCGTAAAAGACACGTATGCTAGCCTGACTCTATAATGGAAAATATAGCAAGTGAAAAATGAAACACAAACTTAGCCTCGTTACATCGATTGTTCGAATGGATGTTTCGCTATTCCTAGTAACTATAACAAATAGAGTTAACCAAAACAGTTCATAGGCTTATTTTTAATGACGGAAATAGTGATATGGAATTGGAACTAGACACTTTTTTAAACAAAATGACACTCGTTGTGGTTTAAGTACATCACCCCTTTTTAGATATCTTGAGAAAGGTTGTGAAATACCGACTTTCAGAAACTATGTTTTTCTATCAGCAGTTGGACGCTGTCCAACCTTGCGGGGTAGTATCGTGTGAAAAAAGTACCATGATGTGAAATTGTAACGTAGACTGTTTGCACAAAAATCTACCTTCATAACTTATGGTTAAAACACAGGAGGTTTGACCTAAAGCGCTCGTTAAATATTTCTTCTTAGTGATATACTGAGATTTCTTTCAACTTACTTGAATTCAGAACCAGTTGTTAATAAGTTACTCCCTCCGTCTGTAAGGCGGCTCCGATTGTGAATACAAAAGCAAATTCACTTCTGCCTTTTTAAGATAGGCACCCCGAATTACTGACATGGCATTAATTTACTGCTGAAGTATTTGAGTGCATCTACTTATCCATGTCTTTTCCTGGTAACGGTCAGCTGATATGCAGAATAAAGATATTGAGTTTCAGAGGAAGTAGCGCGTATTGTCTTTGCAATATAATGGAAGAGGCGAGCTCGGCGTGTTAACGCATTTTCATAAATTTAATTTATTTTTAATAGTTTATTGACAACATCAATAGCATACCAGCCGAAGCTAGTTTTCAGAATTTTGAAAAAAAAATTTACCTCTTAGATAGCAACGGAACTATACTTTTGTTATATGGCCTTGCTCTGCATACAAAACACGACAGAGATAAGAAAACTTCAAATGCGTTCGTATATATGAATATTATTAAAGCACCAACTGTGCACTTACCCGAGATAGAAGCCAAAACTACAAATGAATAGATCCTCAACCGTTCTCTTTCTAACCGTTCAGTTTTAAAACAATCCAATTCCTGCGGCGTTGAGATAGACCTTCAACGGCATGAAACGTCAGTTGAAGTCTCAAAGGGTCATAAGCTTTTACAATAACGCACGCTGTGTATGATACTTTGAGAAAAGCTGATTCAATTTGTCGCCAATGGTGAAATTACATCCTCAGAGGCAATGCACACCCGCTCAATAATATATTAACATACTTTTATTATCGTTGACTGTCTTCAATAAGCCGTTCGCGCTGTTCTCTCGTCTTTCTGCGCCATTTTTCTTGCCTTTTCGAGCTGATTTCCAAGTAAAAAGTATAAAGATTTGTTATTTCATTTTAATTTAGTTTCATGGAAGGCAAAGGAGTTGCTCTCTAGTACTTCTGGCGTCCTGAACGTAGGCGGTGATTTCTATGTATAGAACAAGGAAATTAGTGAATTTACAAATGAAACCCGCGAACGAGATCAGACTCATAATAATGATAGAAAAAAAAAGACAATATCGATAAATGTTTTGGTGGTGGTTGTGGACGTGAGAATTGTAACAACATACAAACTACACGGATGTGTCCCTGACCACGGAAGGGAACTTTTGGGGTCGGAAATAAGCTTTGCATTTTGATGAGTCTGGCATGAAATTAGGTCGGAGTTGCGTGGGCAGGGTTTGTAATATCACAGATATATCCAGGATAAACAATTTGACTCCCCAAATAACCTCTCAAAAGATTTAGGGGTATTCTGCCTGGAGGAAGGGGTCAAATATTTTTTTCCGCATAGATTATCATTGAAGTGTTGTGTAAGCAAAAAAACACGTTAAGTACTATAGAAAAAGTACATGAAAACCAAGAGAAAATGATTTTGGTTTACATATATAGAGCGGTTTTCAATTGAATGTCGAAAGTAAATTGCGTTTGCTATGGTTTTGCAAAACTCGCGCTACTTTCTTAGGCTATGTCTACACTATACCGGATAGCTCTTGTGCCGGCACGAAAACCATATCGGATAGGGCTTTTGTTCACATTCAAAACGATGATTTCGGCACGATTTTTGCGTCGGAGCGATGCTGGGCCGCTGCGGTCTTGAAAGTGAATCGTCACATATCGGATAGGTTTTCGTGCCACTTTCTGGAGTAGTGTGAACAAAGAATCGAACCGAAACGGAAATCAACAACGAGGAGCAAAAATTGGATTCTAGTGGAAAGATAGCGGCGGTTTTGGGCCACTGCCGTTCACACCAGGTCGTAGTATTTTTCACAACGGCATAAAATGCTATCCGGCATAGTGTAGACATAGCCTTAACCATTGAGAAGCAAAATCAAAACCAATCGCTACTTGCACACGCGAAATTTCCCCGCGCTTTGCGCCAGTTACGCGTAACTTTATTACGTGTAATTTTATTTTCTTATAACAACTTTATTATATTTTTCCATAGAGTACGTTGATAAAAGACCTGACAACGCAGGTAGCGAAAACTAATCGAGGCGGGCCAGGAGAAAGAAAACTAAACGAAATCTGGTAGCCTCAGTTCAAGAGAAAAAAGAAACGTATTGCAGAAGAAGCTGAAGAAAAATTACCTAAGAGAAAGACACATTACACTAATTCATTAAAAGATACACTATAAGAAACTTAAAGCAAAATCGAAGTAGTTGAAACAAACAAGATCGGACAAGAGTATAGATTAACTGTTGAAATTTTAGATTCTAAATCTTCATATGAATCTTCATTTCCTAATAGATTAATCAAAATCATTTGAATTTTCTTTTAAAAGTAACTTTAGGAAGTGCCCTTAGCTTAGTTGGTATTTCATTCCACAATTTTGCGCCAATTCTTGAAATTTCAATGTTTGAATTTTGGATACAGAAATTCTGAGAGACCGAGGATCGTATATTGTGAGAATGAATTTTCGCTGTAGGAATGGATAGGTCCTTTAGATTTGACGAGACAAGGTCATTACTTACATCATACATTGATTCAGCTAGTAATTTGTAGTACATAAAATTTATAGATAAAATATGGGCGTTCTGATTGGCTCATTGCAATGTTTCCATTTGTTGTGATTGGTTGGAGCAATTGCTTTGGGTTTGGTTTTACGACAACAGGGAAAAAACCCTGGGAACGAGTTGGTTTTACGACACTCGATTGAAAACTGTTCGATGTACCACTTTATCGTATTCAATTTTCAGTCAAAGCTCGGTCTAGCTATATCGCTTTACCTCCAGGCCCACAAGAGTGTTTCAAGTCGTGGAGTTCAAATTTTATTGGACCGAGAATGAGACACTCTAAATAAATCGGACAAATTTGACGGGCGGAAATAGACACTTTTTTGTTGCGAAAGTAATTATGCACGAAAGCTCCTAAGCTGAACAACAGTTCCCCAAAACAAAATTATCTTAAAGATGAATGAATAAATAAAGGAAGGAAGGAAGCAAGGAACGAAGGAATGAATGAATGAATGAATTGATGAATGAATGAATGAATGAATGAATGAATTGATGAATAAATGAATGAATGAATGAATTGATGAATGAATGAATGAATGAATGAATGAATGAATGAATTGATGAATGAATGAATGAATGAATGAATTGATGAATGAATGAATGAATGAATGAATGAATGAATGAATGATGAATGAATGAATGAATGAATGAATTGATGAATGAATGAATGAATGAATTGATGAATGAATGAATGAATGAATGAATGAGTGAATTGATGAATGAATGAATGAATGAATGAATGAATGAATGAGTGAATTGATGAATGAATAAATGAATGAATTGATGAATGAAGGAATGAATTGATGAATGAATGAATGAATGAATTGATGAATGAATTGATGAATGAATGAATTGATGGATGAATTGATGAACGAATGAATGAATGAATGAATTGATGAATGAATGAATGAATGAATTGCTGAATGAATGAATGAATTAATGAATTGATGGATGAATGAATGAATTGATGAATGAATGAATGAACGAATGAATGAATTGATGAATGAATGAATGAATGAATGAATGAATGAATGATGAATGAATGAATGAATTGATGAATGAATGAATGAATTGATGAATGAATGAATGAATGAATGAATTGATGAATGAATGAATGAATGAATGAATTGATGAATGAATGAATGAATTGATGAATGAATGAATGAATGAATGAATGAATGAATGAATGAATGACTGAGTAACAGTAACGGTAAATCTTTATTGAGCTGCCGCCGGGAGGTATCCAGGGGAGGTATTCGTCTGGTTACGATAAAGGTTACGACGACTACCAAAAAAATTAATTTACTAATAAAAGTGACAATATCGAAGTTGTCATTAAAAATCACAGATCTTTGAAACCTTTCGGTTCTTCATAAAATCCGAGAGTAGGGACCTTGATATACGTAACAACTACAGGCTGAAATTTCAGTTGCCAATAAGCAAAATGATTTGCATATGAAATGCACTAGGGTTTGTATAAAAACGTGGTCAATCTCGCCAGGTCAATAAGCGCACAACTGTGAAATGAGTTATTGCCTTACCAAGAAGTTCCATTGTATTCGAAAGAAAAATTTGTAACCCATCACATTTCAATAATGTACGGTTCCTTTGCTGTTTCCGATAAATATTGCCTGCATGGTATTTAATAATTATTCACCGAAGTGGAGGTCAATAGTGGTGGATATTTGGCGAGCCTCGAAGCGGCGAGGTAAATATCCACCACTTTCACCGACACTGCGGTGAATAATTGTTTTAGTATATACCACACAAGCTGAATAACTAGCGGACCAAAGCATTACTTTATGTGTGACAATATAGCGGCAAGAGGTCGGAAATTTTGAAATCTCGCGCGCCGGCTGCTCGAAGGTGAATAGTACTTTGCTAATCACTTCCGGGTTAACCAATCAGAGCGCGCGAAAGCACTATTCACTTGTGTGGTATACACTAATTTCAACTAGTCTTCATTCCAGTCTTATCAAACTACTTATTGGTACGAACCACACCAGCGATAATAAATGAAGCTCCTCAGCTGTGAAGAGTTCTGTCTCTGGATAAAGGATTTGCGTATTATTGACCAAGGTCGGGAGCCCATTATTCAGTGATAAGGAATGAGAGAGATCGTTCATAAAGAAGAGCGAAAACATTGATTCCTCATTATATAAGCACCTTTGGGCTTTAATTGGCGATTTGATTAAAAACCATCCAATCGTAAACTGTGATGTCGGTGTGTTGAATAACCTTGTTTAAAGGCAGTTGTCGCTTCATCACCTGCTACTAAACTGACCAAAAACTGCTTCGAAAAAGACAACGCAAATGAGAGTTTCCGGAAAACCACTTGAAATTCTGAATGATTTCCTCAGTTCCCACAATATTGACAGCATATCATAATCATTCATCAGCTAATAATAACAAGTGGTTGGAGGTTTTGGTGTCTGGTTTGCAATGACGTCAGAACACATCTAAAGTAGCCTCACGACTGTGGGGCTCCTCGTGTGACATCCGCATACCAGTCGATGTAATTCCTTACTGATCAGATGACTCTTTAGTTATGGCTAGTTCGAGATCAAATCAATCTCCGGTGAGATTGCTTTCACTGATAAAACTCACACTCAAATTCTTATAAAGCACTTGGCAATATTTCCGCTCGGCACCATGTATTGGTTATGCACTAATTTTCTCACTCCGACTGTATGCTAGCTAGTATGGGAGCGACCCATGCATTGTTTATGTATGGGGTTGTGTGGAAATCTTTCAAAGCAAGTTCCACCCACCGTAGAATAACTGAGATTAAAACTAGTCCTCTGGTATTTAGCAATTGCTGCGTTGCGGTGACAATGAAACTCAACAACGAGTAAAGCTAATATCTTAAAAGGAGAAACGACAAATACACCAACAGAAAAAATTAAGGGAAATCTTACCAAATTCAGTTGAAGGGGACAACGTGGCACAAAGGTAACAGGTGGCACGAAAGCTTCAGGTTTATGAGCATGAAAGTAAGCGCGAAATATACGAATTATTCAGAGAAGTCTTATCATGAACTCCTGTTCTTGCATCAGTAGGTGCACGTGATGATTCACATTATACTGTTATATGGTACGCTCCATTTGTCTGACTTGCATAATTATAATAATTATATACATAAACAGCCTTGAACGGTGCGCTCGACTGTGTTCTGATACTGAGAAAAATCAAGTCTTACTGGGCGATTTTTAAGCGATCTTAGGAAAATTCGAGAACTGTTCTGATTATTTCCTTAGCAAATCAGTAAAAGGTTGCCAGATATGAAAGAGAAGAGATATGGGAGTAACCGATAGCACAAATGAAGCATTTTGAAAGAAAGGCAGAGAAGCTTTGGAGCGAAAACTGGAAGTTTTGAAAGATCAAAGCAGAGGGAGCAATGACCACTCGAGCATAATGTACGCTTTTAACCCCTTAGAGCTCTCATATTAAGACGAATATTCTCCTCATTGTTCTTGTATATTTCTTATGTTAAAAGTGGGGAGAATTTGTTTAAATCAAGGCAACTCACCCCGGCAATCATTTCTTCTATCCTAGTGTCCTGTATGCTTCGCACACCGTGACAAGATATAATATTGTGGAGAAGTTGGAAAGTGGACACCACTGTGACTTAAATAACATATAAGAAGCTCAAGAAGCCTGCTTGCTTTGGTGAAGAAACGGCTGTTTTCAAGAGAACTAATAGTAGGTGGTAATGCACTCTCGCCGGCTGTGAAGATCATGGATGACGGGCTATAACCAGGCACTTCTTAAAAGGCTTCGCAGATCAAATGGGGCGTTTGCACCAGAAATATTCGTTTCATAGTTTTGGGTGAAGAGCTTCAACCTATGAACTCATCATTCACACACTCGCCCAATTTCTTCAAGACGAAAGCAGTTACTTTCTCATTGAACTGTTGATAATTGAACTGAACGCATGAGGCATTTTAATTAGTAAATACCATCAAATTCAACTTGTTCATGAATCAGACCTTCTTCATGTTCGCAACACCGAAGGATTCAGTACAGGTCAGTGAGCGATCACCCAGAAAAAAAAGCACATAAAAAATGGTAACGTTAGGTTAATTTACTTTAACACCCTGGCATAAGAACTTTGTGATCAGCGATACCCACAAAAAAGAATGGAAGTTCTAAATCAGCAATTCAGCAATACCCTAAGCAACAAATCCCGTAAACAGCAATACCGTAAGGCCGAAAAACGTGTGATATATATAAATATATAGCATACCTTCTTTGGAAGTCCTGGCTAGATTTGAGTACATTTACCTGGATCACGACGATTCAAATGACATCCAAGAGTTCAATAAATTTTGATTAATGCGGTTTTGTGGCAAACAAGTTTATGTCTGTTTCGTAACCGGGGGCGTCATTTGACCCTACAATGCATATAATTTTAAACAGTTTTCCGAAACCATTTGTGGCTAAGCTTGAACGACAGCGAGAATATAAATGCGGTCAACGAAGAAATCAAATTTGGAGGCTAGAACTTCATGAACAGAATCGCGATAACATTGTTCTTTCCCCAGCCGAGCATTGAAAGCTTCGATCCGGATGTCGAAAGTTTTGTGTTAGAACTTTAAAAAATTCACTGTTGGCAGACTGAGTGGCATCTTGAATTTATTATTAACTATTTTCCATTTCCGTCAACCCGCAGTTTGCCATCCCGTTATTTTAAAGCGGGTTGGATGATTTTGGATAGTTTTACCGTCGATGTAATTCCTTAACATAAGATGGCTCTTTAGTGATGGCAAGTTCGAGATTAATTCAAACTCCAGTGAGATAAAACCCACACTCAAATTCTTATAACAGGCATTATAAAGCACTTGGCAATATTTCCGCACGGCACCACATATTGGTTATGCACGAATTCTAGCCTCCCATGCAGTGCAGGATAGTGTAAGCTAGTATGGCCGGGCGAGCGACGCATGCATTGTCAGATAACTTGAGTGATTTCCTGATGTGGCGACAACAACATATAAGGCCTGATTGTTGGAAAATTTACGTAGCCTCTTTGGAAATCATCCAACTTCCATATTAAAGTGGAATATCCGAAGAAAAATAACGGGAAAGTTACAATATTAATTAATAAAAATATTAAGAAAGAAAGATGTCAATAATATTTGCTTAGGGGTTACAACTGCTATTTTTACAAGGCTAAAAAACGTTCACTGAGAAAATATTGAAAGAGCAAGAAAGCTTAACGGGAAAATTAAAGAAGAAGGCTTAAAGGAGGTATGTCATTGATATTTTCTCTCGTTGAGCCGAAATTCGGGTTAAAGTAAGACTAAGGATTTTTTTTACACAAATTAGTCTTAGAACTCCAACAGAAAGACATAGTTACTTCATGGAAGGAGAGCCATGCATAAACAGACTATAATGGTTCTTACGAGACGTGATCGCTCAAAACCTGAAATTAAAAACAGCGGCCCGCTTATTTTTACGTTGTGATCCTTTTCCACCCTCGCCATCTGTGGCCATGGGCTCTTATTTGAAGTTTCATTGCACCATAAAATAGTTTTGAACAAAGCTAGGCCTTCACTTTTGGGTTTCTATCGGTTTCTCTTCTGGCTTGTTAAATTAATACCAAATATTCGCGACATAGTCCCTTTAAATTAGCATCAATAAAAGCTATTTCTGTTAGTTGTCACACAGTTCAGGGTCCGGGCGGACATTGTAAGCTGAACAGTTAAATATTATGACAAGCTTTTAGGACAGAGATCTCCCAATCACTAAATCCCTGAGCAGCAGCTGTGCATACTGGATAAAACAGTGCAGTCGCTGATTTCAAAGCAAAGTTTGTTGCGGCTAAGGCGATGTTAAATATAAACAAATTAGTCATTCATACATTGTAATTTGGACTATTTTGTGCATTTGTTGGTTTGGCTATTTCGTGCTGCAAATCAGCTCAAGTAACAAATCCGAAGGCAGCTAAAACTGTAACAGACCACGTTTGACGTTTTCACACCCGCTTGGTGTATAATGCCTGTTAAACAAGTCCCTCTTGCCCAAGCAGGAATATTCCGATTAATTCTGTCCGCAGAACCCGAATTCGCTAGAATTCGGGAAATCGGAGGTTTACCAACTAGCCTTCTACTGATAAAATAAAATAACTTAAAAATACATCGAACAATTAAATTTCTAAGCTAACCTTCATTCCAGTTAAAATTTTAGTCAAAACAATCCGCTGTAACTTGGATGAGTTCCACTCCGACAATTTTCAGTCACAGGAATAATTGCCGCTCGGCATAGCGTTCCAGATCCAACCACAGGCCACCCAAGCTTACGCCAAAGTTACTCATTTATTTACTTTTGCCCTTCGAACTCTTGGTTTGCCGTTTTCCCTTTCCTAAGGAACCAGGGCAACACAATCGATAGCATTCTAACGAACTCAAGTTCTCGAATAATGTACATGTACACATCATGGCGACAACTCAGTTGTCACAAAACAATAACCTGGTATATCAACTATTCATTATTGGAGGCGAGGGGTAACAGGAGAGCCTGATTGTCAAGCAAGTCAAACTCGGATAGTAAAAAGCATGGCCCATTAGTCAGGTTCAAAGTACTCGCCCTTCCGATGAAAGGATTTGTCTTCGGTAAGCCCCAAACCAACTCCTCTTAGCTTTGTAAATAGCTGACTGGTCAGTTTCCCGCACACTCTGCTAGCAGAGCCTTTCTTAAACTCCGAAAGAAAGACTGCAGAAATCGAGTCGTCTTTATTGAGCATGCGCTTGCTGTTGCTTGGATACAATTTTGAGCCCCGGACGAATCAGTGTTGTGGACTCAGTTTTGACCTTCGGTAATGCGTGCGGTAACCCGGTTTGACGACAGAAAACCGGATTGACTAGCCCACAAGTTGGGTCTGCGAGACTTGAAAGACTTGATTCGATTTCTGCAGTCTTTCTTTCGGAGTTTAAGAAAGGTTCTGCTAGCAGGGTGTTTCCCGCCCCTTGGGAAAA
The DNA here is from genome assembly GCA_016490735.1 of Pachyseris speciosa. NCBI lineage: Eukaryota > Metazoa > Cnidaria > Anthozoa > Scleractinia > Pachyseridae > Pachyseris > Pachyseris speciosa. Next base: position 234,980 of record JAEMWC010000665.1, read on the forward strand.
TGTGTTTTGCTTCTGTGGCTGACCGTTGGAATAACTGGCGCTGTTTGTTGTTCACTCCTAAAAACTGCAATTGAAGGCATAAAAGTAACTGTGCATGTATCAAATTGCTTTTTACTTTTAATTGAAAACACGTGTATTAACAGCACAACAGTTCCCAAGAAGCCGTTCAATTTAATTTACTGTTACATCCATACAGTAATTAGCCCTGTAAGAAGTGAACTAAGAAAACGATTGATGCTGTCAAAACAAGACTTCACGACGATACGCTCAGTCGCTTTTCCCACAACGTGGCCGAATGAAGTGCAAGATATCCTTCTACAAACAACACGTCTACTCAAACCTATCCAAAGAGGGAAATATTGTGGCTGATAAGTTTTTTTTTTTTCTGGTACCGAAATGGGAAAATGGGAATACAACCGCCTCTTAAATCTCACGACCACGAGGGGCATTCCCTTCCCAAAGATCAATGAACCAGAAACATACTTTCGTCCTGGACGAAAAATGTTTTTCAAGGGACACAAACCATTTTCCAGATCCTGAGAAACACGATTTCCCCTGGATTCGGCCACAGAAGGAAACATTTGCCTCGTAAAAAAGGATTTCCTGGCGCTACAAGGGCTCAAGATCAATCAGTGATTACAGTGACATTTTTCCCTCAACCGGCTCCCTTTACGTGACTTGACTTGACTTGTCAGATGAAAGCCAAATAGCTTTCAGGATAGTTCTTATCAAAAACTATCTTCAGAGCAAGAAAAAAAAAACAAAAACAAAAACAAACGGCACGGTTTGGACGCCCTGCCCAAGGGGGGGGGGGGTACTCCCAGAAAAATTGGGTGGGGGTGTGCGGCCGCTTCCTGAAACCCTTACCCTATTTCAGACCAAAATCTGCGATTTTCCCTACCCTATTTCAGACCTGTTTCAAGTACACAGTTGGCGTAAACATAATTAAAAGACAAAAAGAAGGGCTTTTGTTGATGGTCTTATTGGCTAAAGATGAAGAAGTAGCTTCTTCTAAAAAGCATACCGAATTCAAGACAAGAGTGCACAAACATACCCTATTTCAGACCAAAACGGTCAAAATTGATACCCTATTTCAGACCAAAACGACTAAAAAACCATACCCTTTGGGGCCGCACATACCTATTAGCCCATATAAGGCAGTACCCCCCCCCCCCCCGGGACGCCCTGATACTAAGTACAATTCAGGAAACAATAGAAAAATCTCTCTGAAAATAACCAGTATGCACAATGAAATCAAATCAAATTTCCGATTTGAACACAACACAAGAAGTCTACACGACGGTAACATCTGGCTGACAATTGATTATGTTTGTCAGTTTACCGCTGCATTTTAATTGCCTCTCAACCTCGGTTAATTTTCTGATTGTGGGAAAAACGTTACCAAATGATTTTCGCAAACAAGGCCGTCTTTATGTCTAGTCAACGAACGCATTTCCGGCTGTTGCTTCTAGATGTCCTACTTCGCGAAGTAAAATATGGAGGCGGGAAAGTTTCCTTTGACAAAGAGAAAACCAAAACTGATAGAACTAAGCCAACCAAGAAGCATGTGAATTTCGCTTTTGATGAAAACAGAAAAAGGAATCAAAGAAGCTGCAAAGGAATGGCGGAGTGAATCTTAAGTTACTAGGGAGGAGACGGTGGGTCCTTCACTCAATAATCTTTGTCACCACCCCAGTCCCCACAGTCCGACTGCCTTCTCTAAGAGTGAACCGGAGACCTTGCTCTAATGCGATGTCGAACATCAGTTTGATGGTGAAGGTGGCATCATCCCCAGGCATGACAAATTCCTTCCCCTCAGGGAGGGTGATGGTAGCGGCCACATCTCCTGTTCTGACGTACATCTGTGGTTGGTAATTTGTGACGAACGGCTTGTGTCGTCCGCCTTCTTCCTTTTTCAGGATGTAAACCTGTGGGAAAGTAAACTGTTAGAAATGAAAATACAGGGATAAAAGGTTGCGTCCAGTCCTGGAACTGGACTGTGCCAGTGTCAGCGCTTTCCTTTGAATAATTATCTTCCTCACTGTTTTACATAAATGTCTGACAGCATTAGTTTAGGAGAATTTGATAAGACATTGATATTCAATTTTTAAGCTAATCCGGTTTCTCGTTTTTAAACATAGCTCATCGGTTTTTCGTTTTAAGCTCAAGCGACCACTCGGGACTGTCTTCACACACTAGTACATGGACATCACATTCTATAACAGTATGTAGCATAACTACTGCCCCAGAAGTCAAAGAATAATGCGTACAGTAAAGTAGGTGCTAAGAATGATACAGTACCATGGTCTCTCAGTGCTGCGCGATCCCCTGAATAAGCATTCTCTTGGGGAAACACAACCACTCCACACCATTGAAAACAGACTACAAATTATGCAGTCTTAAGTGCTCTCATTTTCTTAATCACCTGAGCCTCAAACTTAGTGTATGACTTGACTGTTCCAGGAGCACACAGCACCATTCCACGTCGAACATCCTCTCGCTTTACTCCTCTGACCAGAGCTCCCAGGTTGTCTCCAGCTTCTCCTCGTTCAAGAAGCTTGTGGAACATCTCAATACCTACAAAGCCAGCCAGTAGAATTACTGTACTTGTTCTTTTTCGCGTTGCTACTGTGAATGCACTGAGAGGTAATAAATGTTTGTATTAAAGTGCACCTAAACCCCAAATTTTTTTTTCGCTTAAGTTAATCTTTGCACCTGTTTGAAACGCATTGCGCCTTTTTTTTTTTAGCAAATCTTGACTAGTTATTATGACTTTTCTAGGGTGCTAAAGTTGCAAAATCTGGCCCCACGAACGAGTCAGAAGGGGCTTGGGTTTATTCTCGATTTGACGTCACAAAAAGATTTGCATGCATGCTTACAAAGACTTAATGCGATGTAAATCAGTTTGTGACGTCAAATCGAGAATAGACCCAAGCCCCTTCTGACTCGGTCGTGGGGCCAGATTTTGCAACTTTAACACCCTAGAAAAGTCAAAATAACTAGTCAAGATTTGCTAAAAAGGCGCAATGCGTTTCAAACAGCAAAAAAACGTTTTTGGGTTTAGGTGCACTTTAAAGGTCACTTAACCCCAAAACATAAATCTTTGCACCTGTTCGAAACGCATTGCGCCTTTTTAAACCAAATCTTGTCTTTTTATAGGCTGTAAAAGTTACGAATCATCTGTCCCACGACCGAGCTAATAAGGGGCATGGGTCTATTCCTTACTTGACGTCACAAACTGATTTGCATCGCGATAGGTCTTTGTAAACAAGCATGCATGCATAGTTTGGGGTTAGGTGTACTTTAACTTCGACCTCAGTGGGCAATTATACAGTGTTTGTAAGTGAAGTATGGTGGGTTATACTGTACTCTTGTACCTGTGACTGTTGTTTTGTTCTTGCCTCCATGTCCCACAAACTCAACTTCATCACCATTCTTTATCACACCCCTTTCAACCCTTCCTGTCACTACAGTGCCACGCCCTGGTATGGAGAAAACATCCTCAATTGGTAGAAGAAATGGTTTGTCAAGGTCTCTAGAAGGAGTTGGAATATGTTCATCCACAGCCTCCAAAAGTTTGATGATAGACTCTCTTCCCATCTCAGGGTTTTTGTCTTCCAAGGCACAAAGAGCAGAGCCTGTTATGATTGGTGTGTTATCACCATCATAGCCATACTGGGTCAGCACTTCTCGCATCTCCATCTCAACCTGTTTGCATACAAAGAGCATTTGCATTGATTTGGTGCAGAAAAGGTGTACAGTCGAACGTCGATTATACATTTGATTTGATTTGATTTATTTAGAGTTGATTTGATTTAGTCTCCCCAATTAGTAGAGCATCTGTGCTCGGCTAAATACATTTGAGACTTAAATAAAGTGATTATTATTATTACTATTATTATTATTATTATTATCCGGACTTATTATATCTCTTACTTAGTACGCGCGCTGTGATTGGTCAATTTTGCGGGCCGTATTCTACAGTACGGCCCGCTTGACTTCAACTAGTTTCCTTTTCCACGCGCCGGATTAACCTCAGAGATATAATAAATATCTTACTAATCTCGTTTTCTCGGTCAGTACTGTAAGTTACGGATCCTCGTTTTTTTCCCATTAATTTATGGCCCGCATGCTTCGCACTTGGGCCATAAATCAACAGGAAAAAACTTGGTCCGTAACTTACAGTACGGACCTCGAACTCGGTTAGTAAGAGGTATATCTCGATTAGCAGGACTGTTTATTCTGGTCCCAAATATTTTCATGAATAGTAAAAAGGAATGATGAATATCCACAGAAATGATCATTACGATTTATTCTTAATTCAGGAATTGAAAAGTGCATTTGAAAAAGTTTGTTTTCCTTTCAAAGAACAAACGTTTTAGACCAAAGTTTTTGCATGAAGTTCATTTGTAAAAAACAGTGCACTACATGTATCTCCTCTTTCGATTATCCACAATCTCAATTATCCGGACTATTTTCTCAAGTCCCAGCAAGTCCAGATAACCGAGGTTCGACTGTACTTGTCGATTTGGCCTTGAAATCAGTTCTAAGTAATTATCTTTAAAATTCACTCTCCTTTGATTTCATTTGATTTATTTAGAGTTGATTTGATTTAGTCTCCCCAATTAGTAGAGCATCTGTGCTCAGCTAAATACATTTGAGACTTAAATAAAGTAATTATTATTATTATTATTATTATTATTATTATTATTATTATTATTATTAGCTTTGTAAACTGGATGATCTTTTTCCGGTTTGCTTCCTAAGGGAGCGGGTCATAGCCCATGACCAAAGGTCCCTTAGAGTTTTCTCCTTACTCTAGAGCTCCAACACCTTTCTCAAAATCCTTGCCGTTCCCAGTAACATAGTTTTCTGGAGTAATGAAATACTAATTTTGACATTACTATTATTATTATTATTATTATTATTATTATTATTATTATTATTATTATTATTATTATTATTATTATTATTATTATTAACAGAGTGGTTATCATGACTTTGTCAGAAACATCTCTACACTTATTTTGTGATTTGAAGGCCTCAATTTGCAGAATAAGCTTATGACGTTAGCCTAAAACTGAACCAACTGAAGTGATGCATGGATGATTTCTTTCTTTGAAAGCCCAATCAAAAGAAAACAAACATGCATCAGATTCTTTTTGTTTCTGTTTCTCCGGTTTTTAGCAAGTCATACGCTTATTCACTGAATTCTAAAAGTGGGCCTACTCGTATGTTTCCAAACAGTCTGCAGGTTGAAGTAGAGCAAATTTAGAGAAACGTGGATTTTGAGGCCGCATCGTCATTTACTCCCTCTAATAAGCAAGGGGTCTCAAGTCAAAAGCCTGAGAAAGCTGACCTTGACCAAACACACGAATTGATTAAGGTGGGGGTACACATGAATTTGAGTGAAATTTTAAGGAGTGAAGGAATCGAAATGTAAACAAAAAAAATCTGTTTTGAAACATCACCACACTGTCGACACCCCCCAAAAGGGCACTCCAGGTTGGTGGGCAACTGTTTGGTGTCCACTGTACTAATTTCCAACCTCAAATTCCAGTTTTAACTCTCATTAAATCTCCAAATTTTTCCTACATACATGTATATTTCCCTAAATGTAACTAATCCTTTGAGAAAAATTATCTCTTCCCAAAAAAAAATTCACAAGATAACCCACAACATAGCATTGTGAAATGAGCAAAGGGATTTTTGATTGCTTGAACCACCAACAAGCTATTAACATTAACTCCATGTTAAGCAACGAAAAAAATGGTGTTTAGGTGTATCCTGCCTTAAATTAAAATGATTTTGTGAGACATATGCCTAACAACACCTTAAAATTGCCACTGGCCCTGACTTTAAAGGGTATCCAATATCTCTAGTTCTTAAAGAAAATAGAAGAAAGCTACAAATACTTTAATTGGTGATCCTATATAAAAAGAAGTTACAGTAAGTGTTAACTGTATAGAGAAGTACATAGGGTACTCTCCAGAGAGCAATTGCCTTGCATAAATTTATTCAAAACAATAAGAGCTTTAGCTCACCAATTCCAGAACTTCAGCATCATCTACAGCATCAGCCTTGTTTATGTAGACCACAAGATGTTTGACACCAACCTGAAACACACACCATAACATCATGATTGCCTTTTAACAAAGGGTAGCAGGCTTTTAGCAGCAATGATAAGCGGCATGAAACATTCCCGTGTGTACATTTTTGTAAATTGTCTCCATAATCTACATGTAACTTTTCAAAGGACACCTAAGCCACACTTCTGTTTAACCCATTGGTGCCCGTGCTGGCCAAAACTGGCCGCACAAGACTCCCATGCTTCAAAACATTGCAACTTTCTCAATCGCACGAATATTGCCTTAACTGTCAGTTGTGAGCACGAAATGGAATGTCCTTTAAATTTGGATATCCAATAAATGCAAGAAACGTAGCGATTTTTACCAAATATGGCCTTTTGAGTTTGGACAAGAACGAAATTGACCTTAACGTCAAAGAGAAGCGACGAAAATGCCCCTTTTTGCCTTTATGTTTTTTTAAGAAATCATCGTCGAAAAACCAAACCTCAACCTCATAACAAAATTCAGTCCTTGTTCTAGCTTAGAAATGACTTTTTTGTTCATATTTTTTCCCGAGCGTAGATACAGCCTTTTATTCCAGTGCATTTGGGCCTTCCCACCATTTTCAACATCTCCACCGCATTGCATGCTGGGAAATAACGAGAATTTTTGACAGCGCCCGTTCCTTCCCCGAGTTCTTTCACTTAGCCACTCCGACCTACCGCCAAAAATTCGTGCTTGTCGTCATCTTTAGTGCTCACAAATTCCAAAATATGCGGTGGTAGGTTGAGAAATTCATCAATAAGCAAGTCCCAAACTAAGGTACTAAGTGTCCGACCGGCCAAATTCCTAGTTCGTCAAGTAACAAGCGAAATTCAACAACAAAGTACATCACCTTGCTCGATTCTTTGACAAAGTGGCCTCTTAGCTACTGTCACGCTTTATGATGCTCATCAGGCAGCCACCAAAGAAGAAAAATGGCTGTAAACTTAGCAAAAATGAACACTACAAGAACATACATCGAGCAATACTTTCTTGTTTGGCATGATACCATAGAGTAATCAGGAATATGTAGACTCTGCAAAGTGTCCTTCAAAAATACCGTACCTCCCACTTTTTACTTGGACATTGCCTGGTTTGGAGAAAGCTACAGTGTGTACTGTACATGTACCTGACTGGCCAGCAACAGATGTTCTCTGGTTTGTGGCATCTGTCCATCAGTGGCAGCTACAACAAGAATGGCACCATCCATCTGTGCTGCTCCTGTAATCATGTTCTGGAACAGAGCAAGTAAAAAAAAGTATGTAAAATATAAAATAAAATTATACACTCATTTCTTTCACGGGAACATATGAACCCACAATTGACCTGCTCCCAACGTCAGTGGCTTCATAGCTCAGTTGGTTAGAGCATCGCACCGATATCGCGAGGTCACGGGTTCAAACCCTGTTGAAGTCCTCAAATTTTTTCAGGCTATTATTCGCAATTGCATAAATTGCGTTCACAACTGCGAGGATCATTCTTCATTTGATTTCATTTCCGCAGTTCATATATGATTCATTTCAAATATCATTCACATTCATTTCTTTCACGGGAACATATGAACCCACAATTGACCCGCTCCCAACGTCAGTGACTTCATAGCTCAGTTGGTTAGAGCATCACACCGATATCGTGAGGTCACGGGTTCAAACCCCGTTGAAGTCCTGAATTTTTTTCAGGCTTCTATTCGCAATTGCATAAATTGCATTCACAACTGCAAGGATCATTCTTCATTTGATTTAATTATACATCTATTGATAATAAACACAAGGTGGAGGTAGTACTCCATGTACAGGAAATGTGAATTCAATTTTGTTAATGAATGTCTTATGAACAGAAACTGGCCATACACTGTACATGGATACCCAAACATTAATTTTATCAAAATAAAGAAATCCTAACAGAATCCAATTTCATTCCTTTTAACTTCACGCAATACAAAATAATAATACTATAGAAAGGATACTTGTTCAGATTTTGGAGAAAAAGTATGTGCAAATGTTACCAAAAACTGGAGATTTAAAAGAAGCAAAAGAAACAAACCAAAAAAATGGAGAGTTGAGAAGGAGAGCATAAAACAATGACAGCAACTTTATTTAAACTGTAGAATAAAAATGACAATGTTAGTAACCTAGAAAACAGCTATACCTAATTGAGGCAGGTTGCAAACTTTAAGACAAATAAATAAAAAAATAAATAAAATGCAACATTGCATGAAGAAACAAAAATGGTACATGGTAAAAGACTTGTGAAGGTATGAAATTGCTACCTTGATGTAATCAGCATGACCAGGGCAATCAACATGCCCATAATGCCTGTTGGCTGTTTGATATTCAACATGTGCTGTGTTGATTGTAATACCACGGGCCTTCTCCTCTGGAGCATTATCAATGTCAGTGTATGACTTGTAGTTTGCTGCTCCCTCTTGGGCCAAAACTACAAAAGTATATCAAATTCACATTAAATATTAATACAGTGCAACCTCTATTAAGCAGCCACCTATTAAGCGGCCACCGTCCATTAAACGGTCATTTTCTAAACTCCCGAATTATTTGTCACTAAAATGTTGTGTTCGATATCTCTATTCAACGGCCACCTCTATTAAGCGGCCACCGTCCATTAAATGGCCATTTTCTAAAGTCCCGAATTATATGTCACTAAAATGCTGTATTAGATACCTCTATTCAACGGCCACCTCTATTAAGCGGCCATGGCCACCTTTTTGCTGTTGCAAGGTTATTATTTATTGCTTTTTTACCTCTATTAAGCAGCCAGCAAATTATCTTTTCAAGCGAAATGGTGACAGGAAGAAGGCCATAAGAATGGGTGATAGGTGATAACAACAAGTCCTGCAATTTAATCTCCACTGTAATGACAAGTCACAAGCCGCAAATTATATACATGTGCAAATCTTTAACATGGACAACACTTGTACTGTGCTTTAAGTACATCTGTAGCATGCCCTCTGTGTTAGAAGTACAGTACAACTTTACACGGACTGGAAATGCACCAATACAGGGCACTTGATATTTCATTACGTATTTTGTCAAAAAATCATGTTGACTGCCATTTCTACCCAATTTTTATTGTACCTCTATTAAACGGCCAACCTCTATTAAGTGGCCAGTTTTCAAAGTCCTGAGGGTGGCTGCTTAATAGAGGTTGCACTGTACTTATGAAGAATCTAGCTTTGAGGTTACCAAGTGGTTTTCAGGCTTGGCATTATTGATGTTGGTGCTAAATGGGATAATGCATGGGCTCCTATCATGGCAATACGTGTACATGTATTTGTGTGGTATTACTAGGGAGCTTTAGCAATGCTGATGGCAATACCAGTGAAAAGGTCATTTAAAAACATAAACTAGAATTTTTTTTAACTGAAGTGTATGACACATGAGCAGAGCCATGTTTTTACTTATTACAGTCAATCTGCATTGCATAATTATGACCAGTATTTTCAAAGAATGAAATGGCCATTCAAATGTCTCTTTGCAATGTCTGGCATTTGACTGGATTCTTGCTCAAAGATTTCTCTGGAAATCTTTCTGAAGAAACATGCATTAGCTCAATTAAATAAATACAGCATTCATATGAAATAACTGATAGTTTTCAAACTTCATGTTTTAATGTAAAAGAAATGTTCAAAGCATTATTTTGACAACAACCCAGGGAAACTCTGATATAATGCTGGCGATGTTCAGAACTGACACATAAAATTAATTTGGAAAGTCCATTCCAATTTCAAAAATACTGGTCATGCAAGACTGACTGTAAACCTATTATTTTGTAGTTCTTGTTGCAGTCATTGTCATGGTTGCTAAGGCTCCCTAATAGAGTGTTAAAGTGTGACGTCACAAATATTGGAATTTTTGAAATTATGAGATTTGTTAAGATTTTCAGAAAGAGCAAGATGAAAATTGCTAACTTGCCAAAAATCAGCATTTAAAGGCAAATTGGCTCTGAGATATTAGCACTGTTATGTTCTGCTGACTCCATACAAATCGTTATAAATTTGACTTGGTTCATAATGTTATGAGCTGGCCAAGTAAAATTTAGAAGGATTTGTATGGAGTCAGCAGAACAAAACAGCACCAATATCTCACTCTAAAACAGTAAGAAAATGCTGATTTTTGGCAAGTAGGTCTTTTTGATTGTGTTCTTTCTGAATATCTGAACAAATCCCCTAATTTCACAAATTTAGTTTTTGTGATGTCATCATTTTAGTACCCTATTTCTATTTAACAAATCAAATGTGTTTTAGCGTTGTCTATACTCTTATCGACAACAACATTCGTCATCACAGGTCAAAATGTTGTGGACTCATGAGGTGCAGCCGAGTGAGTCCACAGCAAATTTTGACCACTGTGATGACGAATATCGTTGTCAATAAGAGTATAGACAATGCTAAACCACATTCTATTTGTTTTTTACCACAATATCAATGTCAAAGAAAATGTTAATTTCAGAGCGCGAGCTGAAAAAAGGCATTGCATGACACATTGACATGAGCAGCGTTGTCTACATTCTTATCGACAATGGAAAATTAGCCAATTAGATTGCGAGATTACTAGCAATTGTGGTAAAACAATGAATGGACCATGTGTGGGCATGTTGTGCTCATACAGTAGCTTTGTTACAAGTCCATCAACAGTAAATACACTTTGAAGTTCCCTGGTTATCCCTGGCACCCATCTGCCATACGGTGTCTGACATTTGCAGAATGCAGACTGCAGACTACAGACTGCAGACTGGTGTTGTCTCCCAGTGATTTTTAATTAGAGCGGTTTCCTACGAAAGCCTTGTACATTTTCGTGTAAAACAAATTTAGGAAGTTCGAGGCTGATTCCAGGTAAGTTCTTACTTCGAATTTTGACATTTAGCTGACCAGTAAATGCATAAACCACTCCAAATGCCTTTGGCTGAACAGAAGTTTCCGTAAATATTACACTGAATAAACTCACCTGGAATCGGTCGCCATAATTCAAAATGCTCTCAAGCTCAAAGCTCAAGGTGATGTCAGCTGAGTGTGGGAAAATAGCCAATGACGTCAGTGTCAGTGGCCTGCAGTCGGTTAGAAGAGTTTCACAGCAGTCAAACATAAAAATCCAACGCCACTTCCGGCTTTCGCCGCCTCGAACTTCCTAAGATTCTTTTTTTACACGAAAATGTACAAGGCTTTCGTAGGAAACCACTCTAATTAAAAATCACTGGGAAACAAAACTATAGTCTGCAGTCTGCAGTCTGCAGTCTGCAGTCTGCAGTCTGCAGTCTGCAGTCTGCAGTCTGCAAATGTCAGACATCATCTGCCATAATGCTATGGGAGGCAGTTGTATAATATTAAAATACTGTATTTCCTTGAATAAGCACCCGGCTCTTATTCAAAATTTTGGCCAAAAGAGAGGGTGCTTATTGGAAGGAGGGCACTAATTAGGAGGGGCGCTTATTAAGTTTTTCTTTCAACAAACTGTAACTTTATTTTGGCTAATGCACATAAAAGAACTCTGGAAGCACATGGAAATAGAAATAACCTGAAGTGATTTAATGGGAAATAAACGGTTCTCCTACATGTGCTGATGCTAGAGTAATTGAAGCTTAAAAGATTATGAATAAAGTGCCGATAGAAACAGCCCTAGTATTTAAGAAATTGATGGGGAGGAAGGAGGGCACTTGTGTGAGAGGGGGTGCTTATTTGCTATCTTGTCTGAGGAGGTGGGTGCTCATTCAGGGGAGAGTGCTTATTAGAGCATGGGTGCTTACTCAAGGATATACAGTATAAAATATTTACTCCATTAACAGCCAACTCCTAATAAAGTAACAAAGTACAGCTGTACACAGTGAACAAAGACATCTGTGCAGGTTATCAAAACTCAGTATGTCATGAGTAGTAGTCTTCACATTGGACTCTTGATTAGAATGAGCTCTGGCTTGAAAACTTAACGCAAGAGGAAAGGGTGTGTAACGATTTTATGTCTGAACTTTGGACATATTTGTTTTCCCTAACAACTGAAATTTCAAAGAATGGATGAGGCTTTTAAGTCAAACTACAGTACACGCATGCTCTCAAATACAATTATTATCTGAAGTATTGTTTGAAACTTAAATTTAGATTTAAATCCATTGAACACTGATGTTATAGGTGTAGATAGCTCATGTTTAATGTGCATTTAAGAATGATATTGCCACATAACTTACATGCAGTGAATTTATTTGTTTCATTAACTGCCAACACATTAACTCTTAGTACAAGAAGGTAATGACTGGTAACTTTACTTTTGGTGATTGCAGCTGTAAGAGTTGTCTTTCCATGATCAACATGGCCCACAGTTCCAATGTTTACATGAGGCTTGGTTCTTGAAAAGGTGGCCTTTTTTGCAGGAGCTGCATAGTTCCGGAATTGGAATACTGAAACAAAATAACAATTTTAGAACAACACTGGTAGTACCCAGTATTCAAGTGCCACATTAACCCTTTGACTCCTACAACAGCCAAATCCGGCCGTGCAGAACCACATGCCTTGTACCACTTGTGACGTCATCAGTTTTGACGCTCGCAGACAACTTTACCATGTAACATGTGTAGGGTGAAGAGATCTTTCAAACCATACCCAAATGAGCATGATTCCGTCAAACAGGCCGGAGAAAACATAAAAAAAAAACAAGTGACGTTGACCCGAAAATTTGAGTGAAAATCTTGTTCCACTACCCACCTGCACTTCCTTCCATCTAATCCTACAATCCTAAATGTTTTCCCCAAATCTTTTGCCACTGAAAGGAAGCCCAGAAAATGCCCAGCAAGAGAGAAAGAAAGTGAGGCAGGAAAAGCAAAAGAAAAGGGGAGGAGAGGAAGCGAAAGGTAGAAGGCAAGGGGGTGGTGAAACTTTTGAACCCAAATTTTGCTTTCTGTGCATGCCCAGACTTTGAAAGCTCAAATTAAGCATCAGGAACACAAGGACGCCAGGAGCTCTACCAGGAAACAGACTTTTAGGCAGTTTTGGTTCTTTTCGGCTAGATTCTGACCAGAAAATGGCTCAACAAGTTTTAAAAGGTGTTTTTTGGCAAAATGTTCAGGAGTCAAAGGGTTAAGGAAAAATGATAAAATCAAACAGTACATTGTAATCTGCACTATTTTTTAATGCACAGTTAAGTTAAGATATATATATGTAAATACCTTCGAAGCCATGAAAGCCGTAGAACAATATACTAAAGGAACCATGCAAACACAGTTTGCCACTCAGCTTTCGACACACATCTCTGTTGAAAGAAAAACTTTTTGCCCCGAGTCGGAATCGAACCGACGTTCCCCAGTTACCAGTTGGGCGTGATAACCACTACACTACCGGAGCAACCACGCTGGCAACGCGGCCACTTTAGAAAGTGAGTAGTATCGCACGTCAGCCATTCCTTTAGTATATTGTTCTACGGCTTTCATGGCTTCGAAGGTATTTACATATATATATTTCTAATTCCCGTACAGGGAATTTAGAAGCCAGGAAACACACAAAAGTCTCGAAAGAAAAATGTTCCGAGGAATGGCCGACATGCGATACTACTCACTTTCTAAAGTGGCTGCGTTGCCAGCGTGGTTGCTCTGGTAGTGTAGTGGTTATCACGCCCGACTGGTAACTGGGGAACGTCGGTTCGATTCCGACTCGGGGCAAAAAGTTTTTCTTTCAACAGAGATGTGTGTCAAAAGCTGAGTGGCAAACTGTGTTTGCATGGTTCCTTTAGTATATTAAGTTAAGATAATTTAATATTTAATTTGAAACCTTACCAACATTCCTCCTTCCATTTTGTAGCAGAAGCAAATTCTGTGTAAACAAAACAAGAAATTCTTAGCTATGAAGACAAAACCTTGAAAAATATAAATTCTTGATCACTGGTAGAAACAATGATGAGCTGGCAGTAGGTCCCCAACACCAACAACTCACAAAACCCGCACTTGCTAAAACAGTTAGTTACTGTGATAACGATACTAGAGACAGAATACGTACATCAAGATTGTTGTAAATCCCAAATTTGAAAGCAACATCGTGAAAGGGAGAGGTGTTATGTCAGTGTAAAGCTTTTCAAGCCCTTCAATAAATTTGCAATTCGTGTTTTATCAATTCGTAAAACACTCAGCTGTGCCTCATGCTTTAAACTTGATAAAACACTCCTGCTCACTTATTAGACATTACTTAAATAACGAAAATGACAATGACAAAGACAATGATAACGACAATGATAATGAAAGTATATTACTGGCTGCGTGGAATAACCGTATGGCCTAGCAGAACCAAAGCACAAACAACAATCATATGGTTGATGTTAACACTGCCATTATTATTTTACAACACTTCGCTTTACTCTGAACTTTCTGCAGAATATCCTTGATGGTTGTTTATAGGACTTGCATGTACATACATGTACAAGTACATTACCCATCACATGTAAGTTGACAGTCCCTTGAAACTAAAAGAACTCAAGGCAAACCTTAAAACTTGAAAACTTGAAGTATCCAGTCTCAAGTCAAGAGTTTCAAGTTTCAAGGCAATTCCTTCACGTTTTGAGTCAAGCAAGTTTCCAGAGAAGAAGAAACAGCAATTAGGAATTGTAGGACATTTGTTTTAATTTGTCAACCCCACGTCAGTAATTAAACTTTCAATACAACATCAGCAGAAACTGTAATTTAAGTCTCACGTGACCTAGGTATACTTTGACCTCCTTCCCCCTCCCCAGCCCAGCAGATTACTTGATACTTCAGGTCAACATTATTATATCGAATCCCTGTACGGTGGTCAATTTACATTATCAACTCCATTGATAAACCAAATTTTCATTATTATATTTAAACCTGTTTTAACACTTACTATTTCTTTAAAATCCTAAACATTTTTCACTGTAAACCTGCCAAAATATTTCAGCTATATCTGGACTATATATTATTAGCTTTTGCTTATGTAACATAACCTCGATAATTTGAGACTAACTGTATGCAGCTTTACTCACATTGTTTCCAGAATTAAGACAGAGAGAACTGACACCTCTAATAGCTTCTTTGAGAGCTGCAAATTTTCCAAAAGACAATCATAATGAAGATCGACCTAATCTCCTTCATAGCAGAACACTCTGCTGTAGCTCTCGATCTCCACAGCAAATAAAATCGAGGCGATCATTGATAAACTCCATCCACAGTAAACAGTGACACGCGCAAAACTGCGTCAGAAACACACTGAAGACCCTACCTTTTTGACATCTCAGTCCTCGTAATGACACAGAAAACATAATTAGGCGTATATCAGGACGGATTGGCGTTTATATTTTGATAAAATTTCACGTTCTGCCGGAGGAGAAGCGGACGAGTCGCCGGAGGAAATGTGAAGTGAAGTGTGCCCGCGATAAAGATTGGTTACACACAAAAACCTCTCCCCAGTCTCTTTGCCCAAAATAATCTGTCCTTCGCAACGTAGTTGCGTGTAACGGCGATGAGAGACCAGTATGAGAGACCGAGGACATGTACTAAAACCCGAAAATTCTGGTTTGGCAAAGTTTCACTATTTGTACCCGACTTGTACGCGCTATTGAGTCCAAAAATATCTGTTCTTTGGTGAAGTAGCGGACATAGAGCGAGGCCTAAACTGCTGAAATAGTAAAGAATCGCGCAAGAATTCTCGTCACGCTAAAATATGGATTACTTCAGGAAATGTTGCAACAGAAGCACCCTAGAAAGAAATGTTGAAAGGTTTTTCTTTCCTTCTGCTGCTCCCGCCAAGCCCGCCCAAGAACTAAAATACTAAAACACTGTGTTAGGGGGAAACAGAGAGCCAATAGAGGTCATAGAGGGTCACACACAAGACTGTAAAAGCTGAATGTAATTATTCTGTTAACCAAAGTGATTCAGTACGTACAGTTACTTACCAAATTAAATTTTATAATCCATTAAAGAACTTGACGATACAGAACTCCTAAATTTAAATTTACTTCTGCATGAGTTGAAGTTGACTTTCTGAGCTACAGAAAGATGTCAGCACTACACCTAATAGCTTGGTGGAGGCCGGGAGCCTCAAATTTGCCTCTACGCAGCTTATGAAAATAGCAAGAAATGGCTGATTGTTTACGCAACCAATTTGAGAGGATATGAAAAGAATATAGTGAAAACTATTATAACGACAGTGAATAGTTCACCATCTTCTGGGAGATTTAAGGGCGAAGACTACATATCAAAGTCGATGGAGTATTTACAATCAAGCAAAAAAATGGACAAAACTGTATTTCACTATCCCTACCCCCAATTTGAGGTTGAATATGGGGAGATGCCATTGCTTGGGAAACATGTGAATCGGCGGAGGCGGGGAGGGGGGGGGGGGGGGACTTTCACTTCTCTTGTTTGCTTGTTTGCTTGTTTGCACGCAAAAATACTTCCAAGCGCGATTTTCTCGACAGTTTATCCAAGCTTGTAGATAAATTTTACGGTTATATTGCATTAAAAGCTTTCTATTTTGGATGGTTTGTTCTCTAATGTTGGCAGTATTCAGAGATCACGACCACATTCATAAATTCGGAAATGTTTCGAGGATGGGCGATGGACTGACATCCTGCCCCAACAGGCTCTGCTGGTAATGGAACCTCTTAGGGTGGGAGGCCCCATGCGCCACTTGACGCGGATAAAGACAAATGATAATGATTCAGAGACTTCTGGTTTTTTTCTGACGTGACTCAATCGCGCACAGCATGACATTGTTTATAATGACATGCAAGGAATTTAAAACATGATCACATAAAATAAAAATATTCATTCAGAGCTCTATTGCGAAATTGAGATAAGATTTTGTTGGCAAAAATTACATCTTGCATGAAACTATTTCACTCTTCGTTTATCTGTAGTCCTATGACTGGAAAATTTTAATTCAATTCTTCTACCACAAGGGTGCCAGTGGATGGAAGATAAGTTCAGGGAACTGCCGATGCGTAGAGTCAGGAAAATAGAAATTAACACCCGCACAGTTCACTTCATCTTTCTTTCCGATTCGTTGTGGTAAATCGAGTTCCGTAGAAGAGAAAATGGTAATGAAGTGTTTTGCGCCTTTCTTGATCAGCATAGGTTCATTAAAATAAACATCAAAGCCAGGGAGGCCCTCTGTTCCACCATACTCCACACTGTAGGTTCCTTGCACACAGCTGAGACAAGCGCGGTTACAATCCAGTAGCTTTGTAATGACTGCATAATTGTCGTTTAGCTTGCGCCCGCTTGAAATGATCCTGACACCGCTTATGCAGATGGGCTGATCGGTGATGAAGCTGACACTGTTCGTACTCTCATACGGGGCGAAAAGACGCGGCGGTTCGCTCATAAACAAGCGGCGGCAGCGAAGTGGTTTGATCCCTTGGCGTGGTCTGGTGTACAAGTCGCGATCATGCTGTATAGCCAGCAGGGAGAAGTCGAGATTAATCGAATTCGCTAGGACGAATGTTGGCTTCGTAGGAGCGACCTGTGAATTATCGAGCTCAAGAATACCAGATGCCAGAACTTGATTGAGTAAATCAGTGTCTTCTATGGAAGAGATACGAATATGTGAAATTGCACTCCCGAGAACCTGTTTCAAGTTCTGAGGTTTGGGTTCCAAAGAAAGCATCCTGCACTTGGCCTCTGCCCATGAAAAAACCGCTTTGAATAACTCGTGTTCATCGATGTCTAAAGTATCTCGCCTTACCAGAGAATCCAGAATCCCTTCGGACGTTGCAAGGAAGCTTTTCGAGCGAAGACAATGCCTTGTTTGAAGATCCACGATGCTCCAACATCGCTGCTGCAGTTCCTCGGTGTCACGGAAACACTCGCACTGTGTCAACACATCGAACGCGTTTTCGGCGTCAATTTCGTTCTTTAGGAACTCAGCGCATTCATCCAACAATCCCGGCACCATATACTTTTCAGCTAAGTACATCACGCGAAGAACACAACTGGCCGTTAAATTGGTTTCGTCTGAGTACAAAAAGCGTAGAAGTTCAAGCAAACTTTCCGAGTCGGCATCCACAAGTTCCACCGAATTCCTTTTCTCCGCGAGATCGCCGTAAAACATTTTGTAGAAAACAGGGCTTCCAATCGAGAGCACGTACTTGTGAGCAGGGATTGATACTCTTTTCCCAATATCTCTGTCCTGTACGATGAAATTCACATCACTCATCAAAGAATTGTTGTACATTCGCTTGTTCCTCTGAGTCAAATTCGAAGGAACAGCGTTCGAATCCGACAAATCATGCATGTCCATTCGCAAGTTCTAATCGCGAATAGAACCTTTAATCAGTGAATTCGTAATCACGAAATTTATTTTGCAGTAAGTTCGAACCGTGTTTTATCGCCAAGTTGCGTTTCCTTTCTCTGGATAGACGCACGTCTACTGTTTGTGACGATTATTTGATTCGCCTGATTTATAATACGTCACGATCACGTTTACTCACTTCCGCCCACGAAAGTTATGTTTCGCTGCATACCAGCCTGGACGCATGCTGAACTACTATATTGGCAGCCGCTCAGGGCATCTTTCACTTTTGAAAAACGTGACTATTACAAAAAGTTCGTATTTCTTGTTATGCAAGTAAATAAATAATGTATTCACGTTGGCTATATTTTGCAATTGTCACGAACCCCTCATACTTGACATGACTACAACAGCCTAAACCACCAAGTTTTCCGGCTCATCGTTAAAAATAAAACATCACACTGGTGCTTCATCGTATAAATATTCTTGCTATTGTTGCCTTTCTAGAACTGTTGAATTAGCTGAGGATCGCGTGATCGTCATGCGTTTCTTTGAGTATCAGGAGATAATCTCGCCGTTTTTGTTCACGATCGACGGCATTCAATTATTACACTGTTTTAGTGTGTAGTAACGTAAGCAAAAGCAAGCTACGTAGCTACCCATGTAACCCATGAATAAAGAAATAAACATCCTAAGGGTTTTTTTTATTTTTATTTAAATGTGAACCTATTTTCCATTGTGCTAACCGTACTGTGACGTCATGACTGCTTGGGGCACTCCAAGGTCAGTCAGCAAAGCTACTCATCACGTAATATATAATGTCTATAACTGGTTGAGAAAATCGTTTTTGTAATTATCTTCAATAAAGGTATATTATAGTCGACTGTGGACCCCATTGGAGAGCAAAAGGGTGGAATTGTAAAATACCGAAGACAGCTTTTAACAGGATCGTTGCGTGCGAAATGAGTGAATGTACTCTGTCTGGATTTTCTTACTGAGAGAGACAAATGTCAATGAAAAATGGTTGTATAGCAAAACAGTGTAGACAATGACGCCTGTGAGGGGCGAGGGTGAGGCATGGTGTGGGTGTGAGCCATCATCAAAGACACAGAGAGTTAGTCAGACATGCAAGACATTGATCATTACCTGAAGGGCTTTCAACGCCATTGTTTATTCTTGGCTTGCACGTCACGCAAGTATCACGCAAATAAAAATAAAATCGCTTATCTTTCAATAAATTAAGTCAAGAAATTGAGATAGTGTAGAAGAGTAATAAATAAACAACGTATCAAAGTTTCAGGGTTGTGCGATATTCCGAACTCGAGTTATTTGCCAAAGGGTACCACTCAAAATTATAGTGTTTAGTATGGAAACGCCATGCTGGGGTTCCTCTGAGGAACCCCAACATGGCGGCCGGAAATCCATTAGAAACATCTGGAGCTCACTTTTGCTCTCGCAAACGATTTTTTCTCTCCACTAAACTTCAAAACATTCGCATAGACACTTCTCTTAACATATTGGTTATTCAGAACTCGAAAACACAACGTAAATCGATATTTTCATGTACGTGATATGTTTCTCAGACGCAACCACGATGTCACGCATTGTAAAAGAAATCTAAATTCAAACTGCTCTATTTTCAAAACAAAGCATGCTACCGAGCAGAAAACATGCAAACAGATATACCTTTAAAACGTCTTTAACCTGATGGAGGTAAAACCTCAAAATTTTTAATTTTAGTTTTTTCTGACGTCACGTGCAAGCCAAGATATTCTTGGCTTGCACGTGACGTCAGAAAAAACTAAAATTACTCGATTTTTCAACAACAGTGGTTTACAATAACATTGAAATGTGACCTGAAAAATTAATATAACAATACGCAATTGAACGAGGTATTGTTTGAAATGTTTCTAAGGCCGGCTGGGACACTAGGGGTATAGAATGGTAAAATCCGAGACTCGCCGAGACGCCGAGACCCTCATTTAAAAACCGAGATCGAGACTTAACTATTTTTTCAAATCCGAGCCCGAGACGTTGCAATTCCAAAATTTCGAGCGCGAGACGCCGTGATCTAGAAATCCGAACGCGACACTTTCACAGCACGTACTAGAAATCAGTTCTTGATAAATCGGAACCGGTTGGTTTCGTATTTAAGTTATTAACCTAATTAAAAACAGTCACAGGTAACGCACGGTTTGTTTTTGAGGCATCCCATAGCCTTTTCTCCGATATCCCTTCTTAGGCACGTCCCCTCTCCCCTGTCCCTCTTCATCTTTGCTGACTTAAAGCGGCTCAAGAAACGTAAAGAATTGAAGGCTTGAATATGCAGCAATACTTTTAACAAACGACGGCTGAACCAAGGAGGGTAATTCGCCGAGGTAGACATTCGATTCCGGATTGAACAACACACAATCTTCTTTTTTCAGTGTTAATTTTACATCAATAGAGCTTTTTCAGTCACGCAAGTAAAACAATAAAATCATCAACCATTCAATAGATAGAGTCAAGAAATTGTGATATTATAGAAAAGTAGTAAATAAACAACGTGCCAAAGTCCCAGGGCCGTGCGACATCCCGTACTCGAGTTATTCGACAAAATGTACCACTCTAAATTATAGTGTTTTGTATGAAAACGCCATCTTGGCGTCCCTTTGAGGGACACCAAGATGGCGGCCGGAAAACGAGTTAAAACATATGTTTCTTACTTTAGCTATCTCAAAGGCTTTGTTCTCTCTGTTGAGCTTTCAGACATTCACATAGACGCTTCTCTTACCATATTTGATTTTCAAACTCAAAAACACACGGTGAATCGATGTTTTCACGTGACATGCTTGTGAGCAGACAGCTTTATGTCACGCACTATGAAAAAACTCTAAAAAAAACTTCTCCATTTTGAAAACAAAGCAGGCTACCGAGCTGAAAACATGCAAGCAGATACATTTCTAAAATGTCTTTACGTGGTGACGATAAAAATGCAAAACTCTGTTTACTTTTGAATTTTAGTTTTTTTTATGACATCACGTGAAAACCCTCCTTACGTTTATTGGCACTTGATCCAAAAATTGTCATTGTCTCATATCAAATCGATAACCATTCCTGAAAGTTTGTGATTATTGACTTTTATCGACAAATTATCAGCAAATATCGCCCTATCGACTACCTTTCTGACCATCGGTTTTGATCGATTTGTAACATCCTGTGTCATTGCCCCAAAAGAATCAGTTTTGAGCATAACACGTGATTTTTACTGCCAGAGAGCACAATACGTCGAACAGAATTTTAAGCCTACATGTTTCACCGTAGTGATTGCGATGTTCAGAAAGCCGTTCATCACAATTATTCTTTGTTTTGTTGTTAATTGTTTTAGGGCGGTTCATTCAAACTAAACTTTCGCTTGGATTGATTCAATTTCAAAATACGAGATTCCGAGACCCTCTTTATTTTTTACGAGCCCGAGATTCCGAGACTCTAGTTTCAGACGCCGAGATTCCGAGACTCGCCGAAAATTTGCCGAGAAAAATGATGGGTCGGACCCATCATTTTTCAAGGACCATTCTATACCCCTGACACTCACAAATGTCGGTCATATGTTGGGTAATGTAAACCCACCCATACACCCTCTTTTCCCCTCCAAGCCCTGGATACTGAAACAGATAACGTACTTTTCTCGGTTCCGTAATAATTTCGATTTCGTGTACGCAAATTATATATTTAGCGTCCTCTGCACGCAAAGATTAACTCAGGCCCAGCCAGGGGGTAGTGGGATACCAATATACCCAATTTTTCCCTATAAGATACTAATATACCTTAAAATTGTAAAACGTGTGATACTCAATATAATACCTAAAATTATCTTGAAGCATTTAATTCGTGTCTGTACACCGAATACCTAAAATTCAGGAAGAACCGGATACTTTATACCCGAATTGTAACATAAAAATACAAATTTTTATGCATTGTATATAATTTGTAGTTTTTAGAGCGGTTTTCAATTGAGTGTCGAAAGTAATTCCGGTTTTACTTTGGTTTTGCATTGCTTCGCTCTGTGATTGGCCAAGAAAACTCGCGCCACTTTCTCAACCAATGAGAAGCAAAAGCAAAACCAATCGTGACTTGCACGCGCGTATTTTCCCGCGCTTTGCGCCCGCTACATGTAATTGCTTCGTCTTCTGATTGGCTCATTGCACTGTTTCGGTCTGTTGTGATTGGCCAGAGTAATTGCTTTGGTTTTGGTTTTACGACACTCAATTGAAAAGCGCTCAAACTGAATTTTTATCAATTGTAATATTACCGTAATTCTTATTACCAAAGGTAATAAACAATTCAAAACAAAGGGGCCTGATTGCAGGCTACTCAGCTCCTGGTGTTTTGAAAAAAAGGCATACGAGAACGTTTGGGTTTTTTTCTCCCCCGACGGTAACATAACAGAAGTGAAAGTGCAAACTGTCACTGCCACAGACGCTTACGTACGGAGCCCTGTTAGTGCCATACACGCGCACGTACAGCATTATATTGGGAATGTATTCTTGTTTCTTTATGGCGAACACTTTCTTACCCTTGGCGCGACTTTTTTTCTCTGGCGCGACTTTTTTTTCTCTGGCGCGACTTTTTTTTTACTGGCGCGACTTTTTTTCGAGGGCGCGACTTTTTTTTCACTGGTGCGACTTTTTCTCACCGGCACGACTTTTTTTTGCCGGCGCGACTTTTTTTCGCCGGCGCGACTTTTTTTCGCCGGCGCGACTTCTCTGGCGCTCATTTGTAGACCGCTGCTAAATTTTATTGCGGGCTCAAGTTACGAACACGTGTACTTGTGAGCAAGATGGCTGACTCGGTTGACTCGGCTGACTCCGACCTGAAGAAGGTAAGTAGCATGTAATTTAGTTCTGAATACGGCCGTATTCCTAAAGGAATTACGAGAATGAATAGCGGGAAGGTAGCTAGTCTTATTATTTCGCTATTTTCTCTGTTGACAGAGTAAATTGTGGACCGAAACACAAAATAACAAGCATGATTCTTACTTTATTTTTATACGTGACAAGAAATTTCAAGTATAGCAATACTCGTAATTAATAGATGTGTAGTCCTGTATTAAGGTCCAAGGCAACTTCAGAATACCCAGCCACTTTATTTACATGTGCCGGTGTGCTTTGAAAACGAGGTATATAACAATAGTTGCTTTTCTTATTCAATTAGATGCTATAAATAAGTGACCGGGTATTCTGGAGTTTAGATCTTACTTTGTCGGTGTAAAATCATGTAGTGAGGTGTTGAACCTTGGGCCAGTTGATTTATCAGTTGGCACATAAATAATGATTATATGAAAAAAATATTATTATGAAGTGCAGTCTGTGTTAAACAATGCGAAGTTGTACTTTCAGTTTTTGTCATAGTGTTGTTGATTCACTTACAGGTTTGTAACTATCTACGACAACGAGGAGTGGAAGAAAGGGTAGTAGACAAATTTGAGGAAGAAAAGGTTAGCATAATTTTGGTTGTTTTATCCTGTTTTATACCTAGCACCCATCCAGGCCGCCTAAGCAGGTGCCTGTGTGTTGTCATAGGCAGCTAAAATCACTTGCTAGTCAATTGACTTTAGCTGGCTACTTTTGTGTCACTTTGTGTCACTTTGTGACAGGTTGTGTGACTTATTATTAATATCTAATTAAGGACTGCATGATTAGCCAGTCAATTTAATTACACGTGATTGCACGACCCAGTTTCTACAATGACACGGGTCAGACCTCATGGACGGTAGATGTATGATTCGAGCGGCTCACAATAAACGTTAAAAGTTGAACGTCTGTTTCTTACAATTTTGCCATCAACAACAATATATTTTTGTAAGGAAAGAGAACCATTGCTCAAACCATCATGGCTCCTTACTATGTCTTATCAGCCCTCCCTAACAAAGTTTTGTACTGATCAATAACATAACTCAATCTCCCCTCCCCTTCACAAACACACACCCAGACAAGGTCTAGATTTGACATCATCGCAAATGTTAATAGACTCCCACAATGTACCACTGGGGCATTATAAAGTACTGACTTCTTTTGCATGTAATACAAATTATGACTTTATTTCACATTACAACAAGAGCCAAACAGTGAAGGCCGAAGAAGAAATACCCCTATGGTGTTGCTCTCCTTGAGTTAATTAAAAAGCTGTCACAACAAAATAAACTACATTCCCCTTTTCCTGCTATTTCAATTCTAAAAAACAAGAATAAATTACATCTCCATTGGAAAAGAGCATTAATATACTAATTAACTTAAATCTTCTTATCCCAGATGGATATTTCAGCAGTCCTAAATGCGAGTGATGATGTCCTTAAAGATATGGGGCTGTCGACAGCAGGGGACAGATTAAGCCTTCGTGGCTTTTGTAGCACCGCTCAAGAGAAGCAACACAAGGAAGAAAAGGAATCCAAAAGACGAAGACTCCTTGAGGCATTCTTGTCTTCAAAGAAAGATAGGTCGACTAAGCTTACAACTGCTTCAGGCAACCAACAGCAAAAGAAAAAGCTTGAAAAGGAAAAAAAAAAGTCTAAACGAGTACAAGTTGGATGGAAACACTTCCGAGAGGAGGTTGAAGACTATGTTCTTGTACCTCTGTCTAAGGGAGGTGGCAGTAGGTATGCAACCATGCTGTTATCAAGTAACAGAACAGACATTATGAAAGTTTGTAAATCCATCTTTTTCCCTAATGGAGTGTCATATTATGGGAAAACAGAAGACATGCTATTTGCTATTGGAAATTTTCATAATGACCAAATGGGTGTTACCCTGGAAGTGAATGGGAAAGAGCTACCTTTCAATATTGGAAATTACATAGAGGCTTTTAAATTGAAAGATGTCAGGCTATACTTGTTGTCCAAAAAGATGACAACTCTCAGTGATGAAAGTGATGATGTCTTACCACCCATGATAATGAGTCATGACACCAATTCTTCTGAAAGGGCTTGTACAGCTGGTACTTCAATTGAGGACAGACAAGATGACAGAAAAGGCCTGATTGGTACAACAGAACAAAGGGAATCACTTAAAAGAGAGCAGGACACCGAGTATGAACTTTCACTAAAAGCAGACAAGCAAAAAAGAATCTCCCTTGAAATTGCAAATGCTGAGGCTGAACACAAGAAAAGAGTTCAAGAGGCACGAGCTGCAAGAGTTTTACCAGAACCCAGCACAGAATTTCTCACTGTAAGGGTCCGACACCCTACAATGGGAGTATGCTCTCGGCGGTTTCCAGCAAATAGTCGAGTGGCAGTAGTATATGATTGGGCTGGTTCTTTGACTCCAGACATAGTGGATTTCACACTCTGTGACCCTGTGGGAACACCGCTGCCACCAAGTAGTGAACTAGAGGATAGATGTACCTTGGTTATGGCTACTACTACACATACACCATCATTGTGTGAGTCAGATGATGACATTCAATTCATGGGATTTGGAGATGCAAGTAATGGTATTAACACAACACTGCCAGACTGTGAGTGCAACATGGAAGGAAGGGAAATAAATACTGACGTGTAAGTAACTTAAACTTCCACTGCCAATTTCCATATAAATAACAGTCAGTCATCAGAAATTGTCAGACTGAAAATTTCCCACTAATATTTCATTTTTTTAACACATGATGCTTGGGCACTAAAAGGGCTCAGTTTTTATCAGGAAGTAATAAATTTATGTCTAAAAGTAAGGAACATTAAATTGGTCTTTTTAAGTAAGGAAAACGTAACTGCAGCATTGAACTTCCTTATACATGTTGTGGAGGAGCAGGGATTATAGTATCTACATGTATTTCGTGTGGTGTTATCCTAACAGGCATAAATGTAAGAAATTAATATCAAGGACAGACTTTCAGCGTTGCATTTACAGACAAGGAGATATATCTCAGAAATCTGTTTCATAAAGACAATATTGTATAAAAATTTGATTGCTCTACATTCTTTTCATTTTAAACTTGAACTTGATTGTTGTGTCACAGGCACCCCTTTCTTGTATGATGCTATGATATTTAAATTCAAGTTTTAATTTATATGTTATCCACAGTCATTAGAAAATATTGCCTATATACTCTAATGAGGGGCAAGAGGACCTTAAATAAACTACCAGACTTATGTGGGGAAGTTCCCTTATTTGCAGGTAGAATTATAAATATTATAATATATATCTATTGTGTACTCTTGACTTCATACCAATCACTGTGATGGTATTTGTTTACTTTTATTTTACTAGGCCCATGACTCCAATGCAGTTGGACAATTACTACGCCTCCATTCTGGTAGAGCAACCTGGAAGTACATGTCACAGGGAAAGTTATTCGTCTGACAGTGAAGGTGACGTTTCTGCAAGTGAAACCCACAGTGATAATGTCCCAGCTGTTACTTGTTCTCAAGTGAAACCAGCACCTGAAATACTGAATGAACTAGCAGCCCAGATAAATGCTGATTGCCTCACCAAATTCAACATTGCTCGCAATTTCATATGGGAAGGAGCCAAGAGAGCAGTTTCCCGCAAAGTATTTTCGCCAGCTAACAAGGTATCTGTTAAGTTCACTGATGACACTGGGATCAGTGAAGGTGCCATCGACTGGGGTGGCCCCATGAGAGAGTTCTTTACGCTGATACTACAATGCATCCATGATTCTCAACTTATGTGTGGTCCGGAGAGCTGCAGATTCCTGTCATACAATGTAAAGTGTTTAGAAGATAATGACTACTTTGTTGCAGGACTGATGATTGCAATGTCACTCGTGCATGGGGGACTTGCACCGCACTTCCTATCCCCTGTCATGTTTCAAGCTCTTCTCAGTGACCAACCTTTGACAGTGCCATTGCAAGATGTCTATGATCATGAGCTGAAATCTTCTCTGAAATCTCTGATAGACTGTGACACTGTAGAGAAAGCAAAGAGCTGCACAGTTGATGGCAACTTGTCAACTGTTCTTGAGCTGGCTGGAACATTGGCAATGCCAATACAAACCCTGGATGATGTCAAGAAAATGGTTGCAGCAACTTCGCAGTGGTTTGTTCTCGGGCGATGTAAACCAGCCCTTGAGAGCTTCCGAGAAGGCCTCTCAGCCCTTGGCGTACTAGAAGCAGTCAAGAGATATCCTGATAGTTTCAGGCCATTGTTTTGTGATGTACCCGAGAAGCTGACAGCAGAAAGAATGGAACAATTGTTCAGGCCTACGTCAAGCCCTGTTGGTTCTTCAAAGGCATTAACCGAGAGTCTTGTTTTGTCCAGATGGGGTGATTATCTTCAGGACATAGAAGATGCGGAAGATTCTGACATCACCTTGAGTGACATTTTGTTCTTTACCACTGGCTGCAAAGTATTACCACAACGTGCGTTACCTGTCACCGTTGAGTTTTTGCATGAAGGGTTGTCAAGATTTCCCACAGCAAATACATGTTCAAACATCCTCCGTCTTCCAGTTGTGCATAGTGATTATGAAAGCTTCAAAGCTGATGTTACCTTTGGATTTCTCAATGCACGGGGTTTCGGTACTGCGTGACAAGCAAGGTGCAGTGCAGTTCAAGCCATTTTTGGACAACTGGAATTGGAAGTTGCTGGGCCAAACAATGCATGTTTATCAGGTCGCTTTTTCTGAAAGTTAAAGAAATGAAAAATAACAAATGGATGTTCAGTTTTTATTTCTTTTGTCAGCCTGGAAATCGAGTATGTACACTCAGTTTTCAGTTGTCAATTTTCAGGCTTAAAAAATAACAATTTCACATATTTAGAAAAAGTAAAAATTGAACACAGATTTTTTTGCAGTTTTCTACATTCAATTCAGTCTAAGAGTAAAGAAACGTCTTCAACAAACACTTCTTCTGTACCTTCTTTAGTTCCGAATTTTAGATGGCTCACGCACAACTTAAGGCCATGTTACACGAAGCGATTTTTACTGCAAGTTGCACCGCAACGTTTGTTGCGTTGCAAGTTGCATGAAAAATTGCTTCGTGTAACATGGCCTTTAACCGTTGTACCTGCGTAAGATAATCATGTCAGCTGCTAATTAACTGGCTCAAACATCGCCAGTTTTGTTTTTGAGTGAACGCCTACAAAGGCTTATCGGGAGGGCGTTACTGTAAAAAATTGCCGTCTGTGTCAAATGTAAATGCACTCGGTGACATTTCTCTTGATGACAGCAAGTCTTGTGTTCATTTTAATCTCAGTCATATACTTTTTGATGTTTGGTTAAACGGCACCTTCCCAGTGGCATATTTTATAAAGACTCTTTGTTACTGTTACTGTTTGTTTAACTTAGAATGCCCAATGTCAGACTATCTAGCTGATAAGAGGGAGACACCTCGGGTATTAAAGGGTTACGGTTGCTGTTTATTACGAATGTGAATGCATTCAGTGCGTACACGTGCACATTAACATCAATTTTTATGATAGTCAACATTTCGTGTTCATCAGAATTAGTCCGTTTTGCTATTTGATATCTGTTTACTCAGTTGAATTGAGCTGATTTCACCTAAGATAATTATCTTATGTTAATATTCTGCTGTATACAATGAATATTGGCGGAGAAATTTTGTCCATTTTCTCCTTATTGCGTGTGCATCCTCCTTTTGACAAAAAGACGACAACAATGAATCGTTTGAGAAAGAAAATTGCTAATAAAGTTGATGTTTGGCTGTTGATTCTTTTGCTATTGTTCTAACAGTATTCTCTTCGCATCAGTCAGCATTGAGACTTGTTAATGAATGAAGAGTCCTGGCCAAGGTTTCTTTGGCGAGAAAGAACAGGCGCAAGGGGCAGGAATATTCGACATGTTTCTGGTCGACCATTCTCATAAATGTGAAGCTACAATAACTTCTCTATCTCGTTCACGAGAATCAAATAAAGATTCTGTGCCTCGTTAGCATTTTCTGGCATTCTAAGACCTTCTTCTGTCATGATGACCTGGGCAAGTGCATTGAATTCAGGTGTTGATTCCAGAGGCAGGTCATCACAACACATATCTCTAGCAACATCTAAGTCGTCAATGTCAACATCATGCTTGCAATCTGTGGCCCCTGTCATTTCAGGGTGATGGTATAAGAGACAAGGTCGACCATGGGGAGAACTGTTGTTCCTTGTTGAGGGTCGAATCCGATGTAGGTTCCACAGTCTAGCCACTCTTTGGAGTTCCTCACGGATAATTGTGATGTAACAAAACAGTAGACATTCTTCATGCACAGCATTGGCATCACAGTATAGTCCTCTGTCCCTCAAATCTTTAAAATGAGTAATCCACCAATCAGAAGCTCCTCTTCGCAGTTGTCCCCACCATGCTTCTATTCTCTGATTAGCAACTGATCTTCCATAAAGAAAACTTTTCTCTCCTGACCAACTATCTCCTCCTTCATGTCGTAGATAGCGTTGAATAGCAGCGATTCTCACGTTTTCTGTCCCCATGTCTCCACGAATTACACTGGCGGTACCTCCAACATTTTGTACACAGTTAATAAAATAGCTTGCAACAACGCCGGGATGATTATTCGTACGCCCAACTTCAAGCCACATGATTTGTCTCGAATATCCGTCAATACAACCGTGTATACAAAACCCATAAGGTTTCAATTTATCGTATCCGTCCAGGTGCCAAATAAAATTTGGGCCCTTTGCGTGATATTGTCGCCTTTGGAGTCTATGCCTTGAGCGCCTTTGTACCCCTTCAGGATCCATTATTCTTAACGCATTCCTAACAAATTCTTTGCTAACAGACAATTTATGGTCAACCACTAATCTCTGCCACATAGATCTGTAACCGACAATGCTTCCACTTCCTTTTAACTCCTCTTCCATGGCGTCTGCTATCTCAACAAAGTTGCTAAAGCGTCGTCGTCCAAGATTTTTTTGCGATAAGATTCTTTTAAGCTGTCGTAGACTTAAAGGTATTCCATTATTTAAAAAGAGACAATCAATGATTTCCTTATAATTGAAGCCCAAATGGAAATATTCCTCAATCATATGATTTCGAAGGTCGTTATCCGCCATGTCGTTATCCGCGATGTCTCAGTGATTTAGGACAGCGGCTCCTCCCAGAAGGTTAAAAAGACCTAACGCCAATAAATGAGGACACGGTTGATACGTGGTCTTGAACACAATTTTTTACATAACTTTTTGTCCCTATTACAGGACTAGATACTTGTTAAGGGTGCTGTAAAGCAAGAATCAAGCTTGTTCTGCCTGTTGTGCTTTTCCAGCCTGGCAAGGCTTTGTGTTTTTCGGTCCACAATTTACTCTGTCAACAGAGAAAATAGCGAAATAATAAGACTAGCTACCTTCCCGCTATTCATTCTCGTAATTCCTTTAGGAATACGACCGTATTCAGAGCTAAATTACATGCTACTTACCTTCTCTAGATCGGAGTCAGCCGAGTCAACCGAGTCAGCCATCTTGCTCACAACTGCACGTGTTCGTAACTTGAGCCCGCAATAAAATCTAGCAGCGGTCTACAAATGAGCGCTAGAGAAAAAGCAAAAAAAGTCGCGCCGGCGAAAAAAAGTCGCGCCGGTGAGAAAAAGTCGCGCCGGCGAAAAAAAGTCGCGCCGGCGAAAAAAAGTCGCGCCGCTGAGAAAAAGTCGCGCTAATGAAAAAAGAGTCGCGCCAGCAAAAAAAAGTCGCGCCAGAGAAAAAAAGTCGCGCCAGAGAAAAAAAGTCGCGCCGCTGAGAAAAAGTCGCGCGAGGAAAAAAAAGTCGCGCCGGTAAAAAAAAGTCGCGCCAGAGAGAAAAAGTCGCGCCAAGGGTAAGAAAGTGTTCGCCATAAACACAAAAGAATACATTCCCAATATGATGTTGTACGCGCGCGTGTATGGCACTAACAGGGCTCCGTACTTACGTGACTTTCGGACGCTACATAAAGCTTAACTTTCCACATCAGTCAAGGATGTATTGGTCGGATATCGAGAAAAACATCCTCTTAAAGGCGGGTGCTCTTCAGCATTCGAGAAAACCCTTGTTTCACGTCTTAGTTTTTGTGGAAATAATTGGGTGAGATTAAATCGCAATAATAATAATAATAATAATAATAATAATAATAATAATAATAATAATAATAATAATAATAATAATAAACTGTGGATAAAGCATAAAGCATTTCATGTAATTACCGGTACTACGTTATAGTGACACTGGTGAGAACAACACGAACAAGTTTGCGTGACAATCGCTAGCCTGCCACCCGCTTACAAAACGGGAAGGCTAAACAGTGCTAAAAAAAACACTGGAAAATATTTAATAGCAAGGACCACCGTTGCAAAATAGAAGAGCCGGATCCTGTAATAGATCTAACCAGCTATAAAATTGTAAACTAGAAAACGGTAAAAAAACAAGCAAGGCTGGTTACACGGCTAGGAATATATATTTAAACCAATATTTCGGGAGGCACAGCCTTCCTTCATTAGGGTGTTACATATTCATTAGGGTGTTACATTATTATTATAATATGTAACACCCTGATGAAGGAAGGCTGTGCCTCCCGAAATATTGGTTTAAATATATATTCCTAGCCGTGTAACCAGCCTTGCTTGTTTTTTTACCGTTTTCTAGTAAACAGTGCTAAACGTTTTTGGTTCTTTGTGCACAGTTGTTGTCCAATAGTCCAATAAGGAGCCTGTTGACAAGCTAGTAAATCAGCTTACCGTGTCGCCACGGTTCACGTCGTGGGTGATTCTTCCACGCGCGTTCTCGCGTGAACTTTTAGAGGAGGACAGCCGTTCTTGTAGCCTTTATAGAGAAGAAAAAGCTTTTTTGTGAAAGCGGTATTTCGAAATAACCCGCAGTGAAGCCCAAGTCAACACTGTACTTAATTTGAGCGGAACCTGATTACAGTTAAGGCACGGCACCCCCGCAAATAGCCCATTTTACAGTTGCATGCTTAGTGACCTGGCCTATGAATGGAAAGGAGGCTGGCGGTGAACTTGTTTTGATACAGACCTCACTGCTTTTCTCATGTAAATCATGTTTTCCTTTTGCTAACTAGTCCATATTTGCATGAGAAAGACAGAGAGGTTTGTATCAAGACAAGGTCACCTCCAGCCTCGCTTCCAATCAAAGTCCAGGTCACTGAAATGGACTATTGGCAAGTTCTCCATTTAATCAAATGAAGAATGATCCTCGCAGTTGTGAACGTAATTTATGTAATTGCGAAAAGAAGCCTGAAAAAAATTCAGGACTTCAACGGGGTTTGAACCCGTGACCTCGCAATTACCGGTACGATGCTCTAACCAACTGAGCTATGAAGCCACTGACGTTGGGAGAAGGTCAATTGTGGGTTCATATGTTCCAGTGAAAGAAATGAGTGTGAATGATATACGAAATGAATCATATATGATAAATCGCGCGAGGTCACGGGTCCAAACCCCGTTGAAGTCTTCAATTTTTTCAGGCTTTTTTTCGCAGTTGCATAAATTGCGTTCACAACTGTGAGGATCATTCTTCATTTGATTTATTTCGTATATCATTCACACTTCTCCATTTACATGTAAGTTAAATAGAAATTCTTTATTCAACCGAACGAATTAAATACTGAAACCGGAGTGTAAAAAATAACCTTATACATCAATTTGGTTCGATTAAGGTTAAGATCGGCATTCGAGTTGCATGTCATCTGCATACCGCAGTTGGTATTCAGTCGTTTTTAACGGCTGCCGTCAACAGCCGAAAGGGTTCTCAGAGGGTTCAGCGAACCCGTGAACAATTGACCGAATTATTCCCTAAAGAGCTACATGCATCTGGTCGTCATAACGCAATCAAAATATTTCTTTAAAAAACTTTGTTTGTGGTTCAAAAAAATTGCTTTTCCTTTGTACCTGAGGAAAGTCCACCGGCGAGCCAGGCCACAAGGAAGAAAGTCTAGTGGACAAACTAAACATGTTTTTAGATTTTAAAGTTAAGCTACTATTTAAACGCCGAGCAAATACGTGTAGGCAACGGGTACACGGATGCTCTGGCCTTAAAATTTTGCACGCAAGTACAGACAAAATACCATCCTAAAATCAATCAAGTAAGAATACACACGGTTACGTTTTGAGAATGGTTTGTATTTGCTTGCCACCATGGGCACGTTGAGCACTATGGCCTCACGTATAGTGTTCATATTGACTGTGAATATATGAATATCATATATTTGAACTGCGGATTAAAGAACGAAGATGAGAGTGATCATTACAGGTATGAACCGACTACTTAAATTGAGCCTGAAAAAAAAAATTCACAGGCTTGCCGTATGGGAGTTATGACCAGAAAAAATTCAGGCTTGTACGCCTCCCGTACAAGCCTGATTTTTTTTATGCTTTTAAGCAGTGTTCATAACTCCAATGGTCAATCTCATCTTCAGTATTCATATTGTCCTTGTATCAGTGCGTCTGAGCAATCTATCAGTCCGACATGTACGTTAAAGCATGCACCACTTTCTAACAAGCGCTAGGCTAGGAAAACTGTACAAAATCAATGTAATAAAAAGAAAATATAAAAAGGCAGGATGACTCAAAAGAAAAATCGCATAAAAGTCAATTATCTATCGACTGCAGTTTTGAGATGGATTCATGAAGCCGCCTTAGGATTAACCCTTTAAGCTCCATCATCAACATTTCGCCTTTGTTGATCATTTCGTCTATTCTCATGAACTGTATGTTTGATGATGTAGTGATGATATACACTGGTCGCTAATGGAGCTTAAAGGAATAAGTACAGTTTCACTATATAGTAATAATGATCTAATAACCTGGAGATATATCTTTAACATCTTTATAGTATTTCTAAAAATAAGTAAAAGTAACATCGTGTGTTGCGTATAGGAATTAAATAAAGCTAACTGAGAATAAAAAGCCTTACTAAAAAGATACGTCTTTAAGAGTTTTTTTTTTTTTAATATCAACAGATTTGGCCATCCCAATTTCCATAGGTAAACCAATCCAGAGTTTAGGCACCGAAGCAAAAAAGCACTGTCGCCCAGGGTTTTTATACATAGCATATATACCTCTTACTAGCCGAGTTCGAGGTCCGTACTGTAAGTTACGGACCGAGTTTTTTCCCGTTGATTTATGGCCCAAGCGCGGGCCATAAATTAGCGGGAAAAAACGAGGATCCGTAACTTACAGTACGGACCGAGAAAACGAGGTTAGTAAGATATTTATTATGATATGATATCGCGGGAAAGAAACCGCCTTTGTTGAAGTCAAGCGGGCCGTACTGTAGAATACGGCTCGCAAAATTGACCAATCACAGCGCGCGTACCAAGTGAGAGATATAATAATGTTTGGAAATAACATTGAGTTCGTCTTAACCTCAACATGAATCTGTCCATGGACTCAAATAAAGTAGTAAAGTCTATAAAAAGTAAGAAAAGTATTTTTTTTAAAGTTATCTAATCTAATAAACGTCACACTCTCTCTCTCTTAAGAGGATAGACATTTTAACTCAAATAAACACACCACACTCGCATAAAAAACAAACTAATGCTGTTAAAACACTCTGAACTGCTAGGAGACCGAACAAGCGGTCTGGGAGAACTTTAACTCGGTAGGTTGCAGTTAAAAGGCCACCATCCCCAAACAAGGGACCACATTCACCTCAGGTCTCCTACATAAGCTACATATTACTTTAAATATCTTCTACAGACCTAATAAATAATGGCTAAAGAGTACGTCAAAACTCTCCTCTCCACAGCGGCTAATGTACAGCAACACGAGATGCATAATGGCCGGGCGTGTGACTAAAACGTTAGCGTAGGAACAAAAAAAAAAGTTTCTTTCTAAGGTTTCAAATATATATAGTTATTTTTTTCTAAAAAATGCTAAGAATTGAAATTAATCTGTTTTTCAGTTATCGATGGTACTTGTCCTAGAACACTAGAGTGAGAGTGTTCTACGTACGCCAAGGGAAAGGGGAGCTATTTCTTCGAGGGTATGTCGATCAAATTTACAATCCTTTCCACGCCATATTTCATTCGTAGTTCCCAACAGTATTCTCTTGATCCCTTCAAGTGACTAGTGGAGCATAGGCACATTTTGAAGTAAAGAGCTCCAAAGGCGCAGGTCAGAGATAACAAAAAGCCAATGATCATGAAAATGATGTGGAAAATTTGTGCTGGTCAGGTCGTTGCCAAAGGCGCGAGTTTCTATCCTGTCTGTTTTCTTCTTCTAAAGAGTCATCCACAAAAACAGGATTATGAACTACGCCTGAGTGTTTTCTCAACACTTCATCCGCTGATTCATACACTGGATTGTCGCGGGCAATGGCAACCGTGTCGTCTGAAATTTTTATTTCCGTGACCTTGGCCGCGGTGTCGAGTCTCGCAACGTCGGGATCACTGCCTTGAGCATTCGATATTTCATGGGCTGCTGGTTCAGCGATAAATGAGGGGTTTTCAAAATTGTACTCCCTTCGTGCCATCATTTCTCTAAACGGCAAACTAACTTCTGTTATCTTTTTTCTGGCGTTGTATTCAACCCGTGCACCCATCGATCGGAATTTTCGTCTTTTTCTTCTCCACAACACAATCAGTATTATAATGATGATAATTAAAAGCAGAGCGATGCAACCAATAAGGGAGTAAAGCCCCGTGGAACTCAGTCCCGTGCGTGACCCACTGCTGCTTCTGCTTGTGAGAATGGCGCAAGTTTTTCCTTTGTGACTCGGAGGACATACACATGAGAAGTCTTTACCTTCCAATGGAAAGCACGTACCACCCTGAAGGCAAGGGTTTGGGTCGCAGTTTCTCCAATCCAGCTCACAGTTCTCCCCAGTCAACGGATATTGACACGGAGTGCAGTTCTGTCCACCGTAGCCTGGTGCGCAGCCAGAGCAGTTTCCACCCCAAGGTGGTTCGCAACGGCATGAAAACTTCGGTGGATCTTCTGCGTATGAAATGCACGTCCCGTTGTGCGGACATATCGCTGGGTTTTCTCTGCAAACAGTGTCGTCTGTATCGCAGTTCACCCCGATATACGGGTCCTTACACAAGCATATGTAACCGTTGACCTTGTCCACGCATGCGCCTCCATTAAGACAGCTGGCCTGCTCGCAGTCGTTGATGTTTATTTCACAGTTTCTACCGGTGAAGCCTGGTTTACAAAGGCATTTAAAATCATTGATTAGATCCTTGCAGCTCTCTGTTCCGCTCAAGTTGCAAGGATTGGGACGACACTCGTTTATTTCGACATCGCAGTCAGGAGGGGACCACCCAGGCTTGCAATTACAGGAATAATTTTTCCAGCCACCGAAGCCATCCAAGCAGTAACCGACTGTGTTATCGGGGTGGCATGGATTCGGGTTGCAGTAATCTATGTCGTCACAACGAAACCCGTCACCAGAGAAACCAAGTTTGCATGAACACGAGGATCGACCCGGGCCAGCGCGGAAGCAAATGGCATACGGACTACAGTAACTTTTATTCCCTGCGGAACAAAAATCTACTTCCTTTACGGTGATGGTGAGAATATTACTCGTGCTGAGGCCTCCACGGTCAGTAGCCCGCACCTTAAGGACGTATCGATCACGTGACCAAGCATTTAACTGGCTTCCCACCGTAAGATTTTGACCCCTAACTTCGAAGTCGGCGATTATCTCGTTTTGCTCCCCTTCGATTTCTATGATGAACATAGTGTCATTCACGTCTTGATCTTCAACTGCAAACCGCCCGATAACATGACCGATTGGTGCATTTTCTAAAATACTTATGCTGGTCTTCCCGTCTAGCGTTACACTTGTTGGAGGTTCATTAACGTCAGTGATTACAACATCGACATTCTTCACGAATTTCAAGTTAGTGAGCACTTCGCAAGTTGTCAATTGCACTGTGATAAGTGGCGTCGCCTCATGATCAAGAGGAGTGCGTGACACGACAATATCACGTTCGATCAGACGAAACGGTACCCCGCGTGACGTTAATTCATAAGCGTAACCCGTCCGCGTGAAGTCGGCATCCACTACCGTGAAGTTACCAACCACTGCCCCGTACCTTGCATTTTCAGGGATGATCAGCGAAGAGAATAAGACATCGGTTGGCGCCTCTGGCACATCTAACACAAACACGTCCAAAGATGCAACTGTGGACATGCTGGGAATGCCATTGTCACTGCACTTCACATAAAGAGTGTAATTGGTTTGAGTTTCATAATCGAGTTTCTTCCGGACCAGGATAGAGTTTGTTCCGGGTTGAATCATGAATTCCAAAGGCACCGAGTTGGCATCGCTTGAGCGTTTCCTCCTAGAAGGCACATGTGCGTCTATAGTAACTGACAGTTTAGCTTCGGCTTTACTCACAAGCTTACACGCATGCGTCTGGGGCCGCAAAGGATTGTTGGCGTTATCGTCATCAACAACATGCACGTAGGCTACGATTGTGATTCCGATATCTGCAGTCTCGTTAACAGTTGCAATAGCACTGGTAATTAGCTTTATGTTTGAGATGTTAACGGGTGGGTTTGGCATCAAGATTGTATCGCCTGGAGAGTCCGAAAATATCACGTTAGAAGGTGGATCATTTGCGTTTAAAATTTGAATTACAAAGTCTTTTTCGCACGAAAGCCCGCCGCTATCACTGCATAGCAGGGTAATGTTATGTGATGCGTGCTTTTCGTAATTGACCGCTAGACCGTTGCCAGTCAAATACAGTTCAATTTTAGACAAGTTCATCTCGACTCCAAACCTTCCGCTAGCGTCATTTCGGAGCTGACAATGAAACCACTGAGAGGGGTTTGCGATGTCGGGGTCTAGCACTGTAATCATACCCACAACTGTTCCAATCGGAGAATTCTCTTTGACGCTAGTGGACGAGAGCTGAATATCATAAGGAGCTTCATTGACGTCAACAATGGGTATCGATAGAGTCTCCACCTTGGATAACTGCGAATGCAGTCCATTATCTGTACTCGTCACGGTGATGTTAACGTGGCGATGTAGTTCGAAGTTGAGGGCGCTGTTATCTGCAATGTAAAGCTTGTTCGAGTGACCGAGGACAAGAACTCCGCTGGGAGTCTGGGCCTGGATGACGTAAGTGTGTACCTGGCCGCTGTCTTCGTCGAGTGTCGTCATTTCTCCAACCAACGAGCCAACCTGGGATGATTGAATAAATGCAAGTCAACGAAAGTACACAGCCCCAATATGAACCTGGGAAATAACATTGCCGCCACTTTGAAACTGATACGTGAGTTCAACCCTTTAAATTTTTTAATGTAATCGTATGGTCTGTATTGAACTGGAACTAGCTCGAATAAGGGAGAATATTTTAACACGAACATATAGTTTAATAAATTTCATTTATAGGAGCATCTATTGTAAGATGAAATGCCGGGGATTACTTTGAAAACGAGAGTTAGATGGTCACTGACTCATTTCTCTATTCCATGCCTTTTTCTCTGCAAAGCTCACTGGAAAATTATCCGAAAGGGAGGGGAGGTGAAAGGTGAATGGAGGAGGGAAGTACAGTTTATAGTTCTCCTCCCTTACAAAAAGTCAAAGGCACCTGGCACAAAACGAGATTAAGTGTTACAAAGAAAAAGTACCATGCCATGTACTTCTTCAGTGATATTTCGTTCAACCCCTTAGTAGGTTAGTTGTCATTCTTTATTTCCTTTTTACAGACTTTTGAAAAACAATTGGCACCCTTAAAAAGAACAGGTACTACTTGTGACACTTGTGAGAGTTTAATTGAATAGGAAGACAAAGATCCGCCCGGAAGTTCGTCAGTCGATGGATAACCTTGGACAACCTGGGAACAATTGGCACATCCCGTGACGCACAGTTTGTTCCTGGAAATAAGGAACCAAAACAATGCTCACCTTGGTGTTTTCAGCGATTTCTGTTCCTTGAGGTAACACTATCCCCGTAGGCGCATCATTGACATTCAGTATGCTGACCACAACTTCCTGAGTCAAGCTATCATTACCGCTATCAGTTGTGGTGATGTTCAAGCGATAAGCGTTCTGTACCTCATAATTCAACCTCACTAGAGTTCTGAGTTCATTGCCTTTCGTAGTAAACAGTGAGTGTGGTGCCACGCTGTAGGAGTAGTTTTGCCCTCTGTCTTCGTCAACTGTACTTAGTAGAGCGACCATGGCACCAGGATTCAAATTTTCAGCAATCTTGAGGGAAAAGCAACAAGATCAATCCCTTATTGCTCTGTTCAGAAAGAACACATTACCAAGAGAATAGACCTTTTTCATAATGGCGGACGATTTTAATTATTCTTTTGTATATGTGTTAATTAGCCCTACTAACCTCACTTTAATGAAAAAATTCTATTGAATTTTGCACATGCTGACGAGGCTAGTAGGGCTCATTATCATAAGAATGAAAGAATTTGTCGGGCGCTATTATGAAAAGGGTCTATTTACAACTTTTACAGTGGTTTGTGAATGACGGTACATACAGCGCAACTGAGTGGGGAGATGGCATGCAAGCCTTTGATTCTTCTGATTCTTTCCATCAGTCTATGCAAGATCTAGTTTGTATGTGTTTGTATTTTCATTTGTTGTGATTAGTTAATGATTACATTACATCTACAATCACTTACCTCAAATGTCCCTGAGGAAGACTCTATTCTGATCGGTGGTTCATTTACGTCTATCAGTTCCACAGTAAACTGCTGCTGCGTTGCTTCACCGTCCTGGTCCTGGCATTCAATATCCACTAAATAATCTGGACCATCTGGGGCTTCATAGTTTAATATCCGGGAATCCAGGACCATTAGTGTCAAACCGCTGACCCTGAATCTACCACCAGCGTCATTTCGCAATCCACAAGTGATGTTTTGATAAACGAAAGCCTCATCTGGGTCTGTGACATTTATAATCCCAACCAAAGTCCCGCTGGGGGAATTTTCTGGGATCACACGATTACTCAAAGATATTGACGAAGGAGCCTCGTTCACATTGGTGACGTAAATGGTGAAGCTTTGATTGACAGCCATAGAGTTGTTTGCGTCATTTACTTGCACTGCTATCGGACGGCTTCGAGCTGCTTCATAGTCCAGCGGTCGTCGCGTCAAAAGCTTCCATGTGTAATGGACACTGGTTGGACGAAGCTGAAAGTAAACAAGAACGAGAACCCATGATTTACCAAAAACATCGCGCAGAATGCCTATTGTTTTGGGGACATTTACTTACTGTACGGCAAAAATTATAGATCTGTAATATTAGCGGTGAAGCGTAAACTGAGTACTCTCATTGGTCCAAATATTCGCGCGCCGTGCTCCGCAAGGAATACCGCTTAGCTCATCAACTTGTCAGGGCGGAGGGCCACATAAGCTATTGTTCATTCTATTGTTACCTAATATCGCACCTTTGCAGTATGGCTGAATAAGTGCCAGGGGCACCCAACGAGCCAAATCAACCAAAAGCTGTAGATAGGCATTTTTAAGTACCTTATGGTGTTTGAAGTCTGTTTAAAGTGATGTTTTCATTAGCTAGAAGAAGTTCATCTGTTCGGATTCCCTAGCTGAAATTTTAATTTCCCGAAAATGTTAGGGAACAAAATCTTCCTTTGAGAAAATGCAAGCTGAAATGAACTTTCCACGAACTTTCTAGGGAACTATTTTCTTTCCGAAAATGGTAGCTGACGTTTTTGACTGCCAAAAACAT
Source organism: Pachyseris speciosa (assembly GCA_016490735.1). Taxonomy (NCBI): domain Eukaryota; kingdom Metazoa; phylum Cnidaria; class Anthozoa; order Scleractinia; family Pachyseridae; genus Pachyseris; species Pachyseris speciosa. Next base: position 275,913 of record JAEMWC010000665.1, read on the forward strand.
CAATTATGACCTTTCCGAAAACCGTAGGGGCTATGATTTCCCAATTGCGAATCTTGTAGGCCACGTTTTACTTACGAAAATCCGAGTGCACTCTTTAATCGACGCCGAAAACCCAAGGCGAATTACCCTCCACCGAACAGATATCTACCGAAACTTGTCGTTGGGTGCCCCTGAAGTGCGCACCGGCAGCAAGCGTATTAACGTTCAATAGTACAGCAGATCGAATTTTTTAAAAGGCCGTTTGGCCTGCTTTATACTATTTGTGAATAGGGCAAGTCTTACCTTCCGCCAAACCCACGGCAACAAACGTGGCGATTTCACAGGCATTCGAACCTACGAAAACTTAAATGTCGATTTTCAAATTAAGTGAATAGCCTTGTCGCGCCTGAATCTTGAGTAGCTTATGATCAAAAAAGCTAGCGCGCGCGTGCCTTTTCTTTGTTGCGAAAAAAAGAGAATCGGCGGATGCTTTCGCCCAGTGCGTGGCCCACGCGCTCGCGTTCTCCTTCTCCGTTCAGTTGAAAATCGTAATTAGAGTTTGTAACATTAACGTATGGTGGCACGATGTGAATTAACAACGAATGGATCGGGTTTTCGAAGAGCTCTGAAAAGAGCTAGCGATCACTTCTGTATTTATTGGTCGCGCACGCCGAAATCTTTGTTTTGTCCGTAGATCGTGAGTAAAACAGCTGATGCTTATGGCGATTTTAAAATTCGCGGTAGTTATGAATATTTTTTTCATGCAGAGTGGTTTTCGACAATAGGCATTGTTTCATTTGATAGGCATTGTTATTCATGTCTGGGCTGAAAACAATAGCTCGCCAGCTCTGAACGAGCCATTTTCAAATTAAACTACGACTAACAATTTTCAAACTGGAAAACGGAAAGGCTCCTCTTGACCAATTTTCGAAATTAAAACGGATTCTTTTCAAGGAAAGACTCGTCTGCCATTTGCCGTGCGTGAAAGTCTAGTAGGTATGTTACTTTTCACAAAATTGTTCTCCAAAATGACTGTCCATGGGAAAATTTTCTGTATATTCAAGTGGAAAAACGTAAAACTTCTACTTTCTCAATTTCATTCTTTTTTAGTGCAAATTGTCGACTAATCCTTGAATTTCAAGAAGCCGTGCGTGAACCTTGAGATTATCATTTCTGAGACTCGGAACTAGTTGCCTAGTTTCGGCCCATTCTTCTCTAATTTAAGCTCTTCAAAGCGCGATCGCATTCGAATTTGCCGCTTCAGTGGCTATGAATTATTCATGATGTCCAGGCATTCTGCGCGATGCTGAACGTAATACATGTAATATATTAGGGCCATTTATACGTGAGAAAATAAGACGCGTCTTACCTAAGACGCGAACTGATCGTATAAATGGTGCAAAATAAGAGTTTGCGTTTAAATCGTGGTTGCAAAGCTTTGCAAAAGATGGCCGGGAGAGCCAAAAGTGAACTCAGCATCTTCCTTCTTTAACCTGCCATCAGTCGCATCAATCCGTCTATCGTTTTCATCCGACTCTTCTCGGATTTCTGTTGTATTCTTTGTATGCTAGGCGAGTTAATGAATTTTCTATAACAGCGTGGTCTTCATAAGAAAAAAAAAACATCTCTGAAGAAGTCTCTTCCTTCTTAAAATGACAGGACAGTACGCTTTTGTTTTGTTACTACAGCGCGCCATCTTGGACTGTTGCTAATGGCAACATTTCATGTAAGCGAGGTGTATCAAAAATAAGACGCGAACCATTTATACGAGATCTTCGCGCCTTATGTAGGACGCGAAGTTATAAACGGTACAGTTCGCGTCCTATTTAAGTCGCGTCTTAGATAAGACGCGTCTTATTTTCTCCTGTATAAATGGCCCTATTGTGACATAAAGTTGGCTAGTAAGTCACGGCGTATTGGTTAAAAGGCGTTGGCAAAGCAAACACAAGTTGCTTTCATTAAAACTGCAAAAACAAGAATGCTACACTCACTTCCTGGTTCATCCCTCTTAACCAAACCCAATCCAATTTACCTTATTATACAATGTAGGAATATAACGAAGCATGTTAACAACGCGAACAAAATTTACGCGTTATAAAATGAACGCGAATTTTCGAAAAGTTATGTTTACATACATTTAATAAACGCGAATTTCCGTGTGGTACGTTTGCATAATTAAGACGCGAATTTGATATTTTTCGCACTTATTTCGTTAGAAAACAACAACGTCCAACAACAAAATTTGCTCTTTATTTCCAGAAAAAAACACAAGGTAGCCATACAAACCAGGGCATGAATGGGTCCAGGGTTGGAATGCGCCCCTTGCTGGCGCTTTCTACTGCCTCTGTTATTCCTGCGATAGACATTTTGCGCAAGAAAGTTGAAGAAGTGAGTTATCCTCTCGGAGAGGACGCATCTAAGGACATTTTGAAGTCAATATTAAATGAAGATGCGTCAACGGACTCTGACGAAGACGTAGATGAATTGTAAATTTGCTGATAATAAAGGTGTCTTAAAATAACGATGCTTCCAATTAACGTCATTTTAATTAACAATGAGGTAAATTAAGATACATAAAATAAACGCGAATTTTATGCATTGTTAATTTCTTATCATAAGGTATCTGTCAGCGAACATTTATATGAAATAGCAAGTTATCAGATTACAGCGATCATGGATACGAACATGGACAAAGCGAAGGAATCAACAACAATGAATCACTGCCTCCTTCGCTTTGACTTTGTGTGCCTTTTTACGAATATCAAACTGGAGATTAACGTGTACTGCTGCAATTCGTCTTTACCTCAAAAGCGGATCCAGGATCATAGAGGAACTTAATCAACAGGGTGCTCAGTTGAGGGTCCTTCAGAGTGATCACACCCACCAGGGCACCAGTGACGCCCTCAGCCACGTGATTATGGTGAAGTACCAAGTGTTCCGGCGGTTCATACACGTCAATCACCTACAAACAAACAACGGGGAATATATTTCTCATAGTCATATATTTTGAATAAGGATCGAAGTACTCCCTCCCTTCACCACCCCCTAATAGCGTCACCTATTAAGATGATAGAAAATTAGTTCTTGACTAGGGTTGTCTCTAGACACCAGTGCAAAAGGACGTGTGAGCAACAGAAAAATTTCGTACTGAAGACAGAAACCCAGTGATGCACGATGTTTCTTTTATCAGCACTTTGATGATTTTTACTGTTGTTATTGTTACAAAACCAGATCAACTCCAGCGGGGAAAGGCTTAAAAAGCAATGCATGCATCTTCAGTATTGAAGAATTTTGGAAGACGTTTGATCTCCTTCTTACACACTATTCTCACCTGAATACTAAATACTTTAAAATTTGTGGCCCCTCCACTGCCATAAACTCGGATTATGACTTCATACTTGTTCCTCTGCTCGTAATCTAACGTCCTTGTGGTCACCAGGTTTCTAGAATTCATAGCATTTACGCTGACCAAAGCAAAAGTGCCATTGACGTCATCGTCAAAATGAAAGACCAACGAATCATTTGAAACAAATGTCTTGGCCGTGACACGCCCAACGACAGTGCCCGCGGGCTCGTTTTCCTTCACCACAGTCGAATTCAATGAAATGTTCACTTGCGATAGCAATAGGTTGCTTCTTACTTCGACATACAGCACAGTTGGAAAGTTAATGCCATCCCCGTCGCTACAAAACACGTGAACAGGCTGGCGAAAGGAAGTCGCGTTTGTCAGTGGTTTTCTAACCAGGAGTTGAAGACCGCTGACCTTGAATAAGCTATCAGGATCCAGAAGAAAGCACGAATGAGAATCACTCGGATCTTCGTCTACGACAACAAACGTCCCCACAAGACTCCCCACAGAAGCATTAGAGCTTACAACCTGGTGTGTCAAGGAAACCGCACTGGGAGGATCATTAGCGTCTAAAACACTGATATTAAAACTCTTCTCGATGGTTAGCCCTCCTTGGTCACTACATCTTATCTCAACTCCTATCATGCGGCTGCTATCAAGCGCCTCGTAATTAATTTCCCCGTTAACAAGCAAAGCACCGCTCTCAATTCGAAAGATGCTACCACTCACGACGTCACAGCTACCAGAATCGGCTTGATCGGGGTCTTCCATTTGGACGTCTGCAATGCGGTAGCCAAGCCGTCTGTTCTCCTCCACACACACGCTAGATGAAGAAACGCAAGGTTTTCTGGGGCGAACGATGATGTTAGTTGGTGGTTCATTCCTGTCGAGAACTGTTATATTGAAAGATTGCTCAAACCAAAGCCCAGCGCCATCAGTGGTCCTCAAACGAATTCTTAAGGGATTTAATATCGTCTCGTAATCAATGTCTGTGGATACTTTCAGAGTTTTGTCTTGAATCCAGAAGAAGCCGTTTGGATTGGTTACCAAGGCGAACGTGTGGTTGTCACGGAGGTCTGGGTCCCGAGCACTCAGAGAACCAACAGTCGTATTTAATGGGGCATGCTCTAGAAAGTTATCTGCTGACAGAAGAATACCAGTTGGATTTTCATTCAAGTCAATAAGACGAATCTCAATCAATGACGTCACGCTGCTACCCAGCTGATCAGTTGTGCGCACGCGCAGTGTCCAAATATCACGTGATTCGAAGTCCAATTTCTCAGCCCAGGCGACTATCAGTAAGGATTGATTAATAGTGAACAGGTCGACGTCTCCGATGATTGAATACACGTGAGATTGACCAATATCCTCGTCCACTGTCGTGAAGTTGCCAATCACGGAACCATTGTGGGTCCCTTCAGGGTTATGCATAGTGAATTCAGGAATTATGCCCCCGTGAAATATGAGCCTAGTGGGAGGATCGTTGGAATCCAAAACTGTAATGTTTAGTACTGATACACTGGCTTGTCTGGGGGAACCATCGTCTTTTGCCTCAACTATCACACTAAAGCTAGATGTTTCCTCATAATTCAGCCTCGAGTGAAGCCGCAGCTCCTGGCCAACGATACGAAACTTGTCACCGGCATTTGCAAGCAGAGCATACGTGACTTCTTGTCCCGAGTCAACATCTGAAGAGTTAATAAAACCGATAACAGCTCCTGTAGAGGCGTTTTCGTACACCATTGAAGAGGATAAGGTGGGTGGACCTGTAAAAAGTGAGGAAACATCTTAACATCTGACGTGATCTAGTCCCTCAAGCTAGTCCCTAGTCTAGTCCTTAGTCCCTGTACCTTGTCTGGGCCGCACTCAAATTAAGTGATTTATTTTACTGCATAACTCCGAAAATCGGAATTCATTGGGCAAAAGGCGTGACTCGACTCGCTACATCTTAGCCGTCTTCCAGAGGAAGAGACTTCTTCAGAGATGTTTTTTTTCTTATGAAGACCACGCTGTTATAGAAAATTCATTAACTCGCCGTAGCATACAAAGAATACAACAGAAATCCGAGAAGAGTCGGATGAAAACGAATGACAATTTTCGGTTATATTAAACAATTATTATTCAACACATTGTGACAATGTCCTTGAGAAATATGGTGATAGCGCGCTTAGTATTCGTCGTGTGTACTCAACAGATATCCTGCGATATACGTAATTTTGTGCATCCAAGTATCCGGCGATATTCCTCGCGATTTCGCAGGATAATTATTAATTAAATAAAGCCTGAAAAAAAAATTCAGGCTTATACGGGAACCTGAATTTTTTTCAGGCTTTAATTTCACTACTGCTCAATTCATTCTTTAATCCGCCGTTCAAATAGTTGATTTTCATATATTCATTCTCACGTTTCCTTCGTTTATTGCAAAAAAGCTGGTCCCAAGCCGCCACTTTTCTCCGCGATACACAAAATCACGTATATCGCAGGATATCTATTGAGTACGCATGAGGAAAACTGAGCGCGCTATAACCATATCTGGAAATGATCTGAAATATGTTGAATAATTAACTGAGCGGATATGTTAACTACAGACAACTTACTCGGTGGTTCATTAACATCTGTGACGTGTACAGTTAAGTTCTGAGTGACGGACATCTGTGGTACACCACTGTCTGTAGACACGAGGCGCACCGTGTACACTGACTGTCTTTCATAGTCCAGCTCACCAACCACAACCAACATCCCAGCAGCATTGGCCACGCCAAACACACCACCTCCATCGATCAGCGAATAAGTAAAGAACTGTTTTTCGTCATCATCCACTGTGGTCAACCTTCCTACAACAGTATTAGGGGGCGAGTTTTCAGGAACAGAAGGGGATGAGAGCAAGATTCCGAGGGGTGGACTGTTGGAGCCTGGGAGCTGAGTAGTGCACTGCGCAGTGATGACACTCCATTGGCCTAATGCTTGACACGTGATGACGCTTGAGCCAATCAGAAATCCTTCTGTACACGTGAGTGAGCAAACTTTAGAAAACCTGAAAAAATGGAATAAAGCGGTAATATGACGGCAACAATGAGAGGGAAATAAAACAATATCACGTAAAACATTTGTAAAACTGTTTTCTATTTTTACAAGGTAATTTTTCAATCGTTTATCTATCTAACCTGTACTGTTCAGGAGTCCCATCACACTTCACCAAAATCCCCGCAATTCCTTCAGGTTGCCCACAATCCACCAAGTCACATGTGCGCCCGTCATCTGTCAGACTATAACCAGCGTCACAGCTGCATACATAAGAACCAATGGTATTCACACAACGTTGCTGACAGGAGTGATTTGATTGGCTACACTCATTAACATCCATACACGTCAGCTGATCGCTGTTTAGGTGGAAGCCTGGGTTACAGTCGCAGTGGAAGCTACCTTCTGTGTTGATGCAGCGCTGTTGGCAGGAATGTCGGCTGGCTACACATTCGTTGACATCATCACATGTTTTGCTTATTGCATTGTATGTGAAACCAGGGGAGCACAAACACTTGTATGATCCAGGACTGTTTTCACATTCACCTGAAACACGAAAAGACCCTCTTTGGTTAGGTATACAGTTGTAGGTCCTGGGTTGAAAATAACGACAGGGAATGGGGATGGGGGAGAGGGCTCGGGGTTTATTAAGATTTGCTGCTCAGTCAAGAAAGGATGGATAATTTTCCTTTCATTGTATGAAGTTTGTACTTTTGACGTTTTAAACCTATTTGCATTAGAGTTGTTTTCCTTCAGGAACATCCTGGGGGGGGGGGGGGTACTCCCATAAATTTGGGATAGGTGTGTGCCCTGACCCTATCAAAGGATCAAGCAAACGAAAATTGATACCCTATTTTAGGCGAAACCCGAAAAAAACTGGAAAGAACCAGCGTGAAACAAAAGCCGGAAAGCTGTCAGTGTTCGCAGGTTAATGGGGAACGATCCAAACGACGACTAACCACCAAAGAAAAACACAAATTTTCGTTTAGCTCGGTATTTAAGCACTGCTATATTAGCTAATACAATTTAGGCACCCTATCTTAGGATAAAACTGGGAACGCTATTCCAACATGGGCAAAAATGATCGAGAACCTCAAAAACCATACCCTATCACGCGGTACATAGCCTATATGTGGGAGTACCCCCCCCCCTCCTTCCCGGGAAGAACATGAACCCGAGAAATCAAAAACCCTTATCAAGAGCATTTACATGGCTCACATAAATCGCATATGCGCGTTAATAGCGTTTTCTTCGCCGTTTTGTGAAACTGGGGCACAAACAAAGAAAGAAGAGAAATACTTAGGTAGAAAGGGGTTAAGCCGTGCCAGTGTGGTCAGAGCTGGAGTTTACCTGGGCAGTGGTGGGCATGTGCCTGACACTCATCAATGTCTAAACAGGAATGTCTGTCTGCTGCCAGCTGGTAGCCAGAACGACAGGAACAATAATATGAGGCCTCTGTATTGTTGCAACTAAATTCACAGCCTCCGTTATTAAGACGGCATTCGTCTGCATCTAAATTCACAGAAGTTGATTTACAATGCAAGTTTGAGTTAAGTCAAAAAGGTTTAATTGGTCCATTATACTCTTATCAGTGATGAGCTCAACTGGTTACCAGTGGAGCATCGCATTGTTTTTAAGATCTTATTATTGGTTTTTAAATCTTTGAATAATTTAGGCCCTACTTATATCAGTGATTTACTAACACAGTATATTCCTAGTCATAGTCTCAGGTCATCCAATCAGTCTCTACTGGTTGTTCCAAAGTCCACTCAAAAGACTTATGGTGACAGAGCTTTTGCAGTGGCTAACCCATGGTTGTGGAATGCTCTGCCCATTCATATGAGACAGCCTGGCATTTCATTAGCTTCTTTTAAGAATAGTCTGAAGACTTACCTTTTCAAAAAAGCCTTTTTGAAAATATTTTGTAATAATATTCATGTAATTTTTGTTTTAGCATTGTAAAGTGCCATAGTGCAGCTAGTGGATATGGTGCTATAAAAATCTATTTATTATTATTATTATTATTATTATTATTATTATCATTATAATTATTACTATCAACAGCACCCCAGACCTATCCTTAAGCCAAAGAAACATTACTCAGCCAATACTACATGTAACTCCATAGCCAAATTATATATAAGCAAACTAAACTTCAAGAAACTGTGCAACATACTAATTCCTTTCTGACAACATTCACATTTTGAAGATTAGAAATCATTTTTTCTAACATCTTCTTAATAAGTCTGGGATTGTGCGGGGCTGTTCTGCAACAGAATTTGAATCAAACAAAAATATTTGGCTTCACCCAGAAAGTTGTTGAATAATGCGGTTTCAAAAAAACATCTACCAGTATTTGTTGTCCATGAAATGTCATTGAAAACTCCAAGTGGGAAAGCAGCAGGCACCGTATCAAAAATGTTCTTAATATAAAGTATGAAAATAAACTGGAATTTCCAGAGGGGGATGGGGAGGGTTGTGCAGGGAGGCTAATAAAATTCAGATTGACAACATAAATGTACTCGCTGTCTTGACTTACAAGGACCTCTTATTAGGAATCAAGAATTAGGTACCTTTGCAGGTTTTCCTATCACCCTGTAAGGTGTAGCCTGGCAAACAGGAACAGTTATAACTCCCTGGCAAATTGATGCACAGCTGTTCACAGCCTCCACGATTGTAGCTGCACTCATTGATATCTGGAAAATTAACAAGAATCAGTTGCTGTCAGTTAACTGTCACGTTCTTTAACTAGCCCCCTTGTGTCTTAGTTGAGCAGCTGAAGGAAGATGCAGTTTATGAAATATGTAATACCTACATTGTCATGGAAGAGCCTCCAAAACTATATTCAGTACCTGGGGAAATACTGTCGTCAGTTTTTCTTTTGTTTTGTAAAATGGCAATGCACAATGCAAGTCCACTGGGAATGTTCAAGCTCCTTTTCTATTATGCATGTGTGCCACCAATACTTGAAGCTCAAAAATAGCCTTAATGCAAGGTTAGTGTGTTTGCCACAAGCTTATTATATATGTAAAAATTCGCCTCCCACCCTGACAAGCCTTGCCATCAGATCCAAGTTCAAATCCTGAGGGACACAGACATTGATATCCACCAATCAGATCAAGGCATACATGACTGCAGCCTCCATTATCTTCCAGGCACTCATTTAAGACTGAAAACAATTGACAAAAATACAAACTTTAAACAAAGTAATTGAGAATACAAGACCTTCTTGTCATCTACCTAACCATACATGCAGTGAACCATAATTTATATACCAGTCATTTTGTACATGAAGTATTAACACATGGTTTATTTCCTTATGAGGGAATTTGGCAATTAACTGTCATCATGTCTGAAAGAGAGGGTGATCATTTTAGTCAATAAAAGCTTTTTACAGTATAATTTGCATATCCCTACAAACCAACTGGGCTGCTTGTAGTGAATTTCATAATAGGGAATAGGAGGGGCTAATTACAAAATCTCAAGTCCCAAAGGGGGAGAGGGGGTGGGTGGCATTAGAGAGCAGGGGATTATTATGAAAACGACTTCCAAACGGGGGTCTTATTAGAGAGGGTGGGCTTAATAGAGCTTTTATGGCAATCAATTACCAACTCCTGGCTGTCGATCAGGATGATAAACCTGTAATGCTGTAGGCCTGGTCATACCACCAGTAATAGCAACCCTGTCATCTCCACTGTCTTTGTTACAATGTTCAATACTATGCCGCTGCCAGTCAGTCCAGTATATCCGGTCATCAAATTGAGTCAGTGCATAGGGATGATAAACACGAGTATGATCAACGAGAACTCCACGATTCTGACCAGTAAAATCAGATTTCTCTATCTTATCTGTATTAGCATCTGCCCAGAATAATGTTTTACCAACATAGTCTAAAGCGATTCCATTTGGCCATACAATGCCTGAGTCTACGAGGACTTCTTTCTGCGATCCATCACTCATTTTTGCACGTAATATTTTTGGTTCACTGCCCCAGTCTGTCCAATACATTTTATCATCAGCAGGATCAAGAACAATAGCTCTTGGTTTGTCATGACCAGTGCTTACAAGTGTTTGCCGTTGTGTGCCATCTAAATTAACAACCTCTATTATCTTCTTATTAGCATCTGTCCAAAAGAGTTTTCTGCCAGTCCAGTCAACAGCCAAATCCTCAGGGATTCCCAAGTTTTCCACTATAAAATCTTCAATGTTTCCAGGTTGAAGTCCATTGTCAATATGCACTCTTTGGATTTTTTTGACAGCAATGTCTGACCAATAAATCATCTGAGTTTTAATATCAAAGTCTAGGCCAACAATATTTGTCAAGCCACGGACAATGTACTTATATCCTGTGCCGTCAAGGTTCACTCGACGAATGTCCACTGTATTACCAAAAATAATAAAAGGCTCTGGGCTGATGGAGCTTGATAATCCAACCAAACTGAACAACACTGAAGTGAAAGTAAAAAATCAGTTGCATAAGATGTTCTTTTATTATGTCTTAAAAATATGTAATGAAAACAAGTGTGCCTAAATGTTAATGATCTGTTTCATTCCAGGTGTTTTCCTAACAAAGTGAAACGTGAAACAGGACGCCCCTCCCATCCCCGTTACCCTAATCAGATGGAATAGCAGAATAGTAGAATGAAGGAGTAACCTCGCAAATAATTATTACTAGGTCTTGATTATGCCTAATAAAAAGTGAAATAGTATCTATAGGCCTAGTTAGACAAAAGTGCTCTTGTCATTTAAATTTTTTGGTTGGTTTGGATTTTCCTAACATAAATGATTCAAGCCCCTCACCTATTAGTACTGGTAATGTGCCCCCAATTCTAGAGGCCTAAAACTAGCCTTACAGTGCTAACCCAGAAGCTTCTTTCAAAGATGAAAATTCTCACCACTCTTTGTTTTAGAGTTCAGGGGGTAAATACTAAGACTAATCATTTTAAATTCAACACTGATAGAAACTTAATTTCTTATTACTACACAACATGGGCATATGGGGAAAATATTTTGGGGTGTCTGAGCATTATTTGCCCGAATGAGATGGCTTTTTGTGACTCAACTTTAATGCGACATCACCATTACCTGAGGAACACCCCAGGAAAACATTTCAAAGGTTCAAAACATAAAAAGAGATCACTTAAGCCTAGAGGAGGTATGAGGAGCTATTATTTTGCCACAGACCAAATGTTAATGATCATTTACATGTCATTTTGCACTGTCTTATTGACACATGCCCTTTCCATGTTAATTTATGGTGATGCTACTGCTGGGGCAGATGTAGGATTTATAGAAAGGGAATTTGAATAAATGACTGCCAAAGGCAGGAGGATCTGGTGGGGTCTGGGGGCATGCTCCCCCAGGAAATTTTGAAATTTTAGTCCTTGGAAATATGATTTACAGCATTCTGAGAGGCTAACCAAAGTGTTTTAATTGCAGTCAATTCAAGTCAGCTTTCAGAGCTTCCGTAGTTACAAAATTAGGCAATATGGGATCAAAACAGATAAGTTAAGACATTATGTAGTGCCCAAATGGTCAACCAATTTTGCCCCAATTTTTTAAAGACTGGGGAGCTGCAGTCCCCCTGCCCCTCCACCCCCGCCCGTATATGCTTATGTTACACAACATCAATACCTGTATAGCTGTTACTATCTTGCAATCAGATAGTCATAGATGATTGCGATTAAAATTAAAAATTTCATCACAAAAAGAATGATCAAATTGGTATCAGCTGAAACTTTTTAGTGAATAAGATGCTTTTTTTTGACAAAATAAATCGCCTTTCATTATACATTGAAATAATGGAATTAACAGAAAAGAAAAGCCTGTGTTACTTACCACTCCAAAACTGAACCCGGAAACAGGACATTCTTGTGAAGATAGTCTAAAAACTAAACAATATTTAGATTTTTAATGAGAAAAGAACTGTAGGCTTCAGGAGAGAAAGAAGTAAAACGATTGAAAAGCTGTGTGATGTACATGCAGGCGATTTTGCGAACAAAGGAGTTGAAGTCAAAAGAACCAACGTGGAATCCCCTCATTTCACTTTTATTAAAATTCACATTTACATGAGACAAAATATGAAGGCAAAATGAATTTACTCAAGTTCAACATTGCTGGTAAAATTAAGACCATTACAAATCAGCTTTTAAAGTTAGTGCACGCTCGCGTAAATCAGACATCTGTTTCGCCAAAATCTTAGTGTTAAAACGTTGGTATCACTGAGCTTCACTGATAATATCAGTCTCAACGACAACCGGAACGAACAATTTGCTGAAGATATTTACTTAAGTTCACGAGCAGAGAGACAAGAAGTTTAATAACCATGTTATTAACTTCCGTGACTTAAAACTCGGTAAAACAGTAAATTTCAAGACTCTTTGGTAATTATATACGCTTGTATCTCGTGTGCATTTCAATCTGTAAAATTCCTCACGCAACAACTTGCGTATAAAATTAAAAGATCTCGACATCACTGTTTATCTAATACGCAACGGCTGGTGCTGATGTGGCTTGAACTCCAGACATAACGATTTAAATAATTCAATAAAAGTTTGCGCGAGGTGGTAGAAAAGTCCGATTTTGCATTGCTAAGGAAACAAACATCATTTCCAGTTATCTGATGTACATGTGATAAAATACTTACTGGGGACAAGCACATAGAATAGTAGCTTGCTCAGCGCCAAGAAGTTATCATTCTGTCTGATCGAAGGCGTAACAGCTTTAGATAACTAGTCCAAAATTATTTCTCTGCGGCAGAAAACCTTCGATATTCGTGTGGTAACCAGCCTAATTTGAATCTCATCATCGTCAGAAGGGACGAATCTTTGACAGATGAACAATAAAACAAAAGCGATCGGCCTCAAATTAAACAAAGTTTTTAAAACAAAGATAGTCTCCAATTGCGGATTGGCTAGTTCGCTGTGCTGCATCCAATATTTTCCTTCTATTTGCTAGTTTGCAAAAAATAAACACCGCACTTGAAATCCCGCGCTCCTTTGCAATTTTGGGGGAAGTTTCCGAACATGAATTCGTAGAGTTTCGTCACTACTCCGCAAGTAATCGGATTTCTGCCCCAGTCTTTTTCTGTTAGCGAAAGAAGAAATCTGGGAACAAGTGAGATACTGGAATTCCTTTGAGATCGAAAGAAATCCTGAGAATGGTAGGTTTTTCCTGTTATAAAAGTGTATCAGATTTGTAACTTCTTGTTCAAAGGTCCCAGTAAGAGAGTGGAAACCTTTATTACAAGAAACCATCGTGAGCTTCTCAGCTTCAACCCTCAGGGCTCTCAGGCGGTGTTAAGGTCGGCGCACACCGAGGGACTAGTCCCTGCGACTAGTCCCCGCGACTAGTCCCGGGGACCAAGTCCTTCGAGTGAACTACCCATTCAATTAGAAAATCTAGTCGCAGGGACCAAAATTTGGTCCCTGCGACTTGTCCACGAATTCAAACCATGTTTGAATTCGTGGGACAAGTCGCAGGGACTTGTCCCCTCAAATTATGCTGGTCCCTGCGTGTGAACTGTTCGTGGGACTAGTCCCTGCGACCAGTCCCTTCGTGTAAACTCTTCAGGGACTGGTTGCAGGGACTAGTCGCAGGGACTAGTCCCCGCGTGTGTGCCGACCTTTAAACTCCCGACAACTGGATCGTAACAAAGTCGCAGAAAGTCGGATCGATCTCTGGTTGATCTAGCCTGGCATGTGTGAATGGCCCATTAGTGACTGATCTATATATTCATTTTAACACGGAATGACAATTTAGACAGTTTAGTTCTTGTGATTATTCAGTTTGTGCTGTCAGCATGATTAGATAGATAGATAGATGACCTTTATTTAAACACGATAAAAATTAAAGCTACAAGCTTGTGGGGTCGTGTATAAATAAAATATTTACAAGATTGTCAACTAATAAATTAAGAGATCGACGACTAATAAATTATCAATTAAAATGATAGAATCATACTTAATTCTATGAGATAAAATATTGCTAAAATGTACATAGATAATCATACCATATTAATAATGTTAAGAACATTTCAACAATGTCGACTGATAGGTTATCAATTATATATAAAATCGGCATTTCTACGCCGTGTAGTCGAGGCGGAGGTAGTATCGAATTTAAAATCCTTGAAATAATCTTTTGATCTTATTAGATTCCGGTCTTTATTGCTCAGATGCGAAATTCCGTTCTCATTGAAACAAATCGTATTCCACAGAACGGTGCCTCTGTAAGCCAGCGAATCCTTCATGAATCTTGTTTCGAATCTTGGCACTGATAAGCAATCTCCACCCCGTAATGAATAGCCATTACGCCTTTCTGTGTAAATATTATTAGACAATAATTCAGGCAGACCGTCATTGTGTGCTTTAAAAAGGATCTTAAGAATATCTATTTTATAATATAAGAAAATGGTAGGCCACCGATCGTAGGCCAGCACCTCTTTTGAAGGCATGTCTCTTGGTAAGTTAAAGATGATTCGAGATGCTCTACAATGAAGTCTTTCAATTGAATCAAGTAGATTCGAAAGTTTAATGTCAGCTCTCTGTTGGATGACGGATGTACGCGTTGCTCTTGCTGTTCATCTATGCAGTTAGATATTAATCAATTATTATGTGGTAATATATAATATTGTGATAGCATTTATGGACATATTAGTTCTTAGATTTAATTTTAATTTTATGTTATTTTATTTTACGAGATCTTAGTTGAATAGATCTTACTTTATATTTTAGGCTCCCCAATTAGTGGAGAACTTTGGCTATTAAGACTTGAGACTTAAATAAAGTTGTCTATCCATCTCCCTCTCTCTGTAAGTTGTCTCCCATTGTGTAGCCTACTTGTACTAAAAAGAGACTGCTACTAACTTGCAAGGGCCAACAGTTTGAAAAGCAATTTGTCTTATTTTGTCTTGTTTGTATTGCTATGATACTGAAGAGGACAACACTGGAGGAGTATCTGGAGTATAGGGAAGAGAGGAGTTCTGGGAAACAGAAGGGTGTAGAGATCTTGTGTATATCAGTTAGTGCCAACCCACCAAGCTGCACAGCCTTAAGCCTGCTAAAGTAAAGGCTGTCTGACTGATGTTTGTCTGTGTGCCTGGAAGCCTTATCTGTTACTGGTATCTCATGTTAGTAGTGTGAGGCTTTTGGTAAAAAGGAGCATGAGCGAGGACAAATGTAATTCATTCCATTTGGAAATAAGTTAATTTGTTTACTTTTTATGCAGGAAATCAACATTGATGTATACTCTGATCTCTCTTGTCCTTGGTGTTATGTTGGCAAGAGACGTCTTGATAAAGCCATTCAGCAGTTCACTTCTGCTAGTATCACTGTTAACTGGCATCCGTACATCATTGACAAGAACACAGCTTCTAAGGGAGAGGAGTATATGGCATACAATATAAGAAGGTATAACATGCCCTATGAAATTGTAAGGACTGGCTGGCTGACTGACAGACTGACTGACTGGTTAATTAACTAATTGACTGACTGGCTTCCTGGCTGGCTGCCTTACTGACTAACAGGCTGACTGACTGGCTGTCTTACTGACTGACTGGCTGGCTGACTGATTGACTGACTGACTGATTGGCTGACTGACTCACTGACTGACTGGTTGAATGACTGGCTGGCTGGCTGGCTGGCTGACTGACTGACCGACTGACTGGCTGGCTGGCTGGCTGACTGCCTTACTGACACACTGGTGGACTGTCTTTATTTCTTTTTCCAGATGGGGAGGTGATGGATGGACACATTCACTCAGAAAGGCAGGTCAGAAGGATGGGTTAGAATTCAAAAATTGGAAAATCTGGCCCAATTCTTTACATGGACATCGTCTCATTCACCTGGCTGGGATGCAAAAGGGAACTGAGGGCCAGGGAAGAGCAAAAGAAATTTTGTTTCGTATGATTTACGAAGATGGTTTGAATATAAGTGATGTCGATACACTCATTCAAGCTGCCAAGGAACTAGGACTAGAAGGAAGTGAAGATTACCTCAAGTCATCACGTGATGTGGATTTGGTGTTGTCAGAGGATTCCCGTGCAAAATCCCAGATGAGAATATCTGGTGTTCCATATTTTGTCATATCCAGTGATGGTGAAAGTAAAAAGACAGTGTCTTTGTCAGGAGCGCAAGGCACAGAGCAATTTTTAACAGCTTTCAGTCATGTCATGAGGCAGTAGATTAACATTCATTAACAAAACAAAAAACAGAAAAAAAAACAAAGCCTCAGAGCTGT
>JAEMWC010000665.1:297500-420000 GCA_016490735.1 Pachyseris speciosa
AGTTATGCAATGTTCTCGAGTGGCATACCATATTCCACAAGTCACTTGTATTTTCTTGGTATACACACGAGCCGTTAGGCAAGTGACTCGTGGGATATTGCATGATATACCATGGACTATTCTTTGAGTCACTTGTATTTTCTTGGCAAACACACAAGCCTTAAGGCGAGCGTGTATCGAAAGAAAATACAAATGACAAGTGGGATATTCCATGCTATATCAGGAGAAAGCTTTTAATACATAACTATTTTATACCATGCCATAGAAAGTACAATGCAGTGCACGATGGAAAGGTTCGGTGGAATACCGACCAACACATTCTGATGATATCTGTCCTTGATTCAAACTTCGAGCTACACAATGCTTTAACGGTTTATTTGAACACGAGGCCATCGTCGGTTGAACGAACAAAACAAATCTCAAATTGAGAACCTCACCTGTCACCCTTATTTTATTTTTTTCAATTTTCAACTCAGTAAAGAGTAACCGTCTGATAGGAAGTAAAGTATACTTTATAAGAGATCATCTTCACTATTTACAATTCACATTTTCAGGATACAATGTAAAATTATATGTAATTTCATTTCACAATCACATTTCTACCTCGCCTCTCAGCAACAGCACAGCTGCAATTTTAATCTCATAAAAATACACCTAAAAATATACCTATATTTGAGAAAATATTATTATACATACTCCTTAAAGGACAGCCAAAGGAGGAAGTTAAGTTGTAATTATAATAACTAGACCGCTAGCGCTCCCTTTCTGAATAGTCGAGCGGTCGCGAGAAAAATCTGACATGTGAAGCGAACGAGCCGAGGTGGCGCTGGGGGCGAGTTGCTTCTTCAGTCTCTTCTCGTTTTTTCTCCTCGCCCGTCTTGTCGCCTTGTTGTTGGCCTACGCCACTCGTTTATTCAGAAAGGGGCTGCAATTAGTCCATATGATTACTTATGAAAGTTACGAAAGGCACAATAACTATTTTCGTTTTCCATCTCAAGAAAGAGCCAGGTAAGTAAGGATACTTAATCTCGCAGTGAACCGTCAAGAAGCTAGAAGTGCTTCGAGACAATGCAAAGATCACAAGTACAATGAAAACAACTGCCTAACAAAGTAGGTAGGTATCTAACAGACAAGGGAAACGCTCTAAGAAAAATGTTAAATTGTGAAAAGATAATTACGAATTGAATAAAGTCTTACCCTAAAACACGACACGGTTCTTTCTTTATCTTTTTCACAGAATCGGAGTAAACCCCTCTCCCCCAAACCCATCGAGGGTTGGGAGGGGTGGGGAGCGACGCACTACACCAATAATGCGTGTGTACCTATTCGCAATCAATACTAACGTTCATCAGCAGACAGGCTCGGGCCAGCCCTAACTGTCCACTTAAAATTTAAAACGACTGTCTGTTTTTAAAGAAAGTTTTTTCTTTCAGGTGTCTATCTAAGAAACGTAGGTGTCCAAAACTTTTCCATTTTCCAAGAGGCTGCCAGAGTGTCTTCGTCTGGTTTATGAAGTGGGTCATACTTGTTTCGTTCTTCATTATGATGATTTCTAGTCCTTTATTCATGATCTGCATGAATGACTGTGTACCGATATCACGAGACCTTCTGCTTTGATCACTAAAAGGGCTGATTGATATAACCCTTTAACTTCTCTGGGCAAGCCTAGAATCAAAGCTATGTTGTTGTGATGTCTCTCGGATAGCAATTTCCCAGCATATTTTTCTCGTTTTTTGTATTAAAATTTCACAACTTCAGTTGTACAGCGACGATATCGCGAGGAACGTTTAATCCCATTTGAAGTATTCTCAGCTACCACCTGACACCTTTTCCAGCGGAAGTACTCCGTGTTCCCCTCGATGACCAATTTCGCCGAAACTTTGGCGACTCCTTCTCTGTTTTCTTTTGCCGGAGAGACGAACCCGATCGCTTAAACGGGAGCGGAATGAAAATGTTCTTTCCCCGCGTCGCACCACCACCAGCTAACGACGTAAGTGAAGAGGAAAGGGAAGAAGAAGGACCGGCTCTTATGTCTTCAGTGCTGGAACTGAGCGTAAGAGGCTTGATAGAGGCAACAGATCCGGAGCGATGGGTTTTTTCTTCGGGTTTGTTTACGCCATAGACTTCTAGAACTGCTTCCAAAAACTTCATGAAGAGCTGGGCGCGATTTGCTTGACCACTGTGCTCCTAAAATACGACATACGAATGAAACAGGCATGTTTATATGGCACAAGGGAACAAAGATCTTCTTTACCCTCTCACATCAAATACCGCTAACATTTGAAACTGACGAAAATAACAACTGATTTCGTTACACTTATCATAAGCAAGTACAGCAATACATATTTCGTTGGAAGTGTCACACTTTACGGTTTAGTCAACGTACTCTTAAGTTAGCATCAACTTTTTGAGTATTATAAAGAGAAAGTACTGTTCCCTATTTAGCTTTTTAGACTTGTGGACTTCGCTCACAGGCTCACGAAACAACACGAAACAAAAAAAAAAATGTAACGCTAATAATAATGATACATAGACGCATATTCTACATTATCAGAGGTCTGTCTTCAACAAAAGAAAGTACTTAAAAAGAGCCCGTAAAAATGGTGGGTTTTTTAAAGAAACACGGACTTTGACGAGACGACACAACCCTACCTTAAATTTTGTAAACTGGCTGAATCCAGAAAATCCGAATGCTGAAAGAGAGGGGCATAACAAAAATATAAACAAACTGAAAAGGACCCAACAAGCAAAGACAAGCCGGCAAAGACTGTTAAAGTCCTTGACACTTATACGCGTGGTCTTCCTCGGGAAAGTTGGGAAAATCTTCGGAAGATGTAGGTAATCGGCCATTTTCAGAAATAAGCCTGAGCAATATGTCGTAACAAGTTTTTCCATTAACTTATTAACAGAGTCATAAAACAGTGATCGTTTCTTTGACTTGTATTCAACGATTGCTTACAACTTGGTACTGTATTTATAGACAGACAGGCATCTTGCCCCAGAACGGAAAATGTGTGTGGTAGCAACACAATCAACACAAGTTTGCCTGCTACAGCTTTCAGCACACCGTTTCACTCACTTGAGAGGTAGCTACATTTAACTGCTGGGTCCTCGTCTTGTTTCACAGCACTCATGGAATGCACTATTGTCTGAATCGCCTTCAGAGTAGCTACATCGTCTGAATGACCAAGAACAATGGAAAGATCCGAATCTAGGAGAGAGTAGCTATACGGGACAAAATGAAAATCACAATTAATAACAATAATAACACTAACACTAAGAATAACAATAACAACAGGTGCGGTTACATTGGAACCTCCAGCTAATTGCTTGGGTTGGATTTACTCCGGTTTTGAACGACTCCCTGTTTGCGGCTACACGCTGATAAATAACCCAAGGGGGGAGGTTAACAGCACCTGGTTTTCCTGCGTTTGGTTGAACCGCTTTGGGTTCTTGATAAATCTCAAGACTTACATCTGGAATTGTCATGGGCAATTCTTTTGTTCTTTTTGACGCATCCGTGGAAATTACCCGGAGGAAATTTCACTTTGGGCAGATCGGTTACACATAAAAACTTGCTTCCCCGTGGACAAAAGCCATTTACCCAGAGGCAAAATGGCAAGTGTAACCGCACCTAATAACTACTGTTTATTCATGGAAAAGTTATTATAATCACCATTTAGGTGGTTATTTTTCATCATGGTGGGTACATTAATAACAAAATGCATTATCATTTGTGTCACATTGTAGTCACTTGAGATACAAGACCGCGACCTTTCCACTGCTTACTGCAAGTCTTCATCTGGGCGATGAGGTCGACTGGTTACATGTTACCATTTGCATTAAAGTGGACGACTGTGATTGGAGGTTTCGATCGTCATTAACCAGTCGAGAAACTGTTCTCTTGCGGTGCGCTGCTGTACCGATCTCCTGTTGCGTGTGTCTTTTACAGATGTGAAATTCATAAAAAGATGACGAAAAACAGAAAAAATGAAAACTTACATCACAGGAAAAACTCCAGGAAACACCAAGCTTGCCTCGGCGAGAACTTCGTATAAATATCGAGTTTCAACATCTCCCGTGATGTGCTCTAGCAAAATTGCCTGCGAAGAAAAGATTGATGATAATTCAGTTCAAATTCTGACGCAGATTGTAAAATAGTGCAACACCTGAACAATCCTGAGGCGTGGACACCACGTTTTCATCTTGCTTCAAATTCTACAGATCAGAAGGCGAAACTAAGGAGAGCGGACATTTTGATGCGACTTCTTGCTTTAACCAACGTTGTTCCCAGTGAAAGAAGCTACTTTAAATCAAACTAAATCTACTTTGTACCCTTATATGGAGACAGTCAAGTTTTGAATTCCAAGAGAGATTTTAAATTTTTGACTCCTGAAATAATTTTAATGAGATACTTACCAAAGTCGTCAATAAAAGGGCCTGGGTCTGAGTGTCGTTCACAATCCCTGGGTCCAAAAGCATACTTTGACACTCCATGGGCCAAACGAAGGCTTGGTCGCTCGGATTGTCATCAGGTCGAGGCGAAGAGGAGGTCGTTATGACTATCGACACTTGCGAGTCCAATGAGGTTTCACTTCCAGCTTTGCAGCTGCTTTCTAGTTTTCCTGGATAAGGTAGGGTGGGGCTGTCCGGGTCCTTTTTGCCTCCGGGTCGTAGATTCGCACGAACGTCTTCCGACACTGGTATTAAGGCTGCAATACGAAGTACATAAGTTTGTTATAAGAGACATCGTGATCTGGGTTTTAGCACATCCTATGAATCCTAATTGGAAGTGACTTTATGTATATTGCTGATCAGATTCTCCAACCACTAAAACCACCGTTTCTAAACAAAAGTTTTCGAAAACAGCAAAAAGAGCGAAATAGCTCGTGGTTGAGAAGCATGCTGACTAGTGCACAGAAAAAACTAACACATAGAACACGTTTCCACAACACAAAACTGAATTCAGTACTAATTGCGCGAAAGACGTGTCATGTTTTTGAAACTAAATTTGACTATTTACTCACCAGCTAGGTATGCAAGATTAGCTTTGTTGACCACGAAGGAACCACGGCTGGAATGAAATAAAAAATCAAAATGTGTTAGGCTCCTTTTTTTTCCAGAGAAAAATGTCACGTAGTTTGTTGTTGTCATAGTTACCTGGTCTTACGTTTGCTTGTGATGTTATACATCAAGTTCAGGATACGAATGGCTCGCGCCGACGAGGTGGCCTGGGGATGATACACACCTGGAAAGAAAATTAAAAGCAGCTCAATGAAATTTGACAAATAACGGCAAGTATGTTTGTGTTCATCTCGGTTCAGTTGCCGCGTTCGACAAAGGAGAACGCATCCTAATCTTGGGACTCTTGTGGCGTTTACTGCCAGGAAACTCGAAAAACCGATTAAATTTAACAAATTTAATGGTGAAATAAAATAAGCCCACCTTTCACAAGGTGCACCATTAGCGCAAAGTGGAAATTGTTAGCGAAGTGAAGACCAACGAAATGATCCAGTTGTTTACAGTGAAACTCCAAGAGTGGTTCCTTACGTACTGCCAGAAGCACTTTGTCCACTGACTGGAAAACAAGGATACAAATATTTTAAATGAGGCCGAATTCAAATCTCAGTTCAGACATCCACCCACTCTTAAGCCTGCTCGAGTAGAAGACCATAAGGTAAGCTTTTTTGAGCTGTTTTAGGCTGTGTTTCAATTCGCTTTTATTGTCAAGCATCCTCGGAGCCCCAGAGGGCAGATGTAGTGGGAACGGTACGATAATTCACGAACTTTCGCCAGTTCCGATTTTCGCCCGTGAATTCTCGTACCGTCCCTACTATCCGCCCCTGGGTCTCAAGGATGATTGTCAAGCCAAGTCCATATTAAAGTTCCCCTGGAGATATGCCCTCCTGGACAGTAAGCCTAAGGCATCGGAACAAATTTAAAGGTTAAAAAGGTCTGTATAATTTAACAAACCACTAAACCCACCTGTGATTCAAACGCGCCATGTGTTTCGAGTGTTATAAGCGTCTGTTCCAAAAGCGACAGGCCACAAGGAAACAGCGAAACCTCCGATAACTGAAGAAAAAAAGGTAAGAGATGCGCTTATTACAGGATGAGCTATTTTCGCCTAAACAGTTTCAATGTTTCTTTACCTGAAGCATGGCGATGGCTATCCAAAAAATGCTTTATGAAACTTGGAATCCTAGAATAAGAAAACAGTGAAATGAGAAAAACGTTTTTTTCCAATGAGCCTATACACTAGAGATACCAACAAAGAGGGAGAAAATTTGACAACAGTCGGTCGGTCCGTCAGCCAGCAGCCAGCTGGTCATTCGGTCATTCAGTCAGTCGCTTAGCCTTGCTACCAGATCATGTTACTAACATATTACTGAAGAGAAACTTTCCATGCCGCCTATTCTCACCTTGTTGAGAATAACCTGAAGTCTTGAAAGACACATGAAAGCAGCTTCCATCAATACCAGGTCATTGTAGGAACTCAGTGCCTATAGGATGAAACCATTCGAATATTCGAGTCATGTGGGAAAGTCAAACAAACAGCTGCAAATTAATGTTAACTAATCGGTCCGAAAGGTGCACCGTAGGTGAGATCGGTCGCTATCAACTTGGCCCCTCAGCATGCAGTCTATGATTATACTGTTAAAAACGATCTCCTTAACCCTTTCACTGCCATGGGCGACTTTATAGATTTGACTCTGTCTAACACCAGACGACTTTACTCGTCAAAGGGAGACCTCTTGGCAGTGAAAGGGTTAAAGCCTGATCTTTACTGACTAGCACTCAATTCAGTCCAGAAAATACATAAGAAGGGAACGCTGCTCATACGAGACTCGACAAGAAGTGTTCTGCCAAATACCTGGCTTGTTACATTTTAAAGGGAAAAGTAAATCCTACCATCATCAGCACTTGCAGGACTTTCTGTATGAGTTTGTCATCTGCTTCTTTGGAAATGCAACCAAGAACTACAATAGAACGAGGCTGAAGGGCAGGATTGAAGTCAAAAGCAAACCTGCATACAAGAGAGGAAGACGAGAGCTTAGGTTTCAGAATCACATATTGCTAAAACAAAACTATACAAAGCAAAAAACCAAAATGTATTATCAACTGAGTTGCTGCCCACCTACGCATAACCACAGTTTCTCTATAAAGGAACCAGCTAATACACTTGAAAGAAATAATCGGCAAATCACACAGCGTGCAACCCAACTGATATCGAAGTTAATGTATGCAACCCGTGCAAAGCGCGGGAAAGCTGTGATTGGATTCGTTTCTTTCTAGTTGAAAACGGCATGCTTGTAAGGTACGGGTAGGCCTACATCGATACCAAAGTTCGATAGTATCGATTAAAGTTTCCTTCGAAAACATATCGTTACTCGCGGCGAAAAACATTCTCCAGTGACCACCTGCTTTAGGGGAAGAATCTTGTCAACTGATGAAGTGTGATTTTTGTGATCTCAAGTATAGACCTTATTCATAAATGGCGGCTGTTTTACTTTTCCTTTGTTATTGTGCAAATTAGCCTACCAAGCCTCATATTAGTGCAAGAATTCTTTTTAATTTAGCACATGGTAACGAGGTTTGGTAGGCTAATTTGCACAAGGACAAAAGAATAATGACTTGGCAGCAATTTATGAATAACGTCCATTGTGCTGCTTTCACAGGTGGTAGCGTGGCCGAGTGGTCTAAGGCGCTGGTTTTAGGCACCAGTCATTTCGATGGCGTGGGTTCGAATCCCACCGCTGCCAAATATCTTTTTTAGGTGAATTAAAAGAATTCTTTTCAAGATTCATGAACGTATTTTGTCCATTAGACCCAGAACAAAATTTCAAGTTGCTGAACTAACAGGTGGAAAAGCAAAACGACTCGCACTTACTTGGAAGCCAACTCTGTCCATTTCTTGAGCCACGTGCATTCTGGTAAATCTGCCATGCAACTCTGTATTAAAGCAAAAAAAATTAAGACGAAATTGCATGCTTTCGTTTCTTGAAACCTAACTGGGGTGGTCGATAACCTACTCAATAGCTTTCACCCAAATGGGAAAGGTGTAGAAAATCAATTACAAATTGAAAATTAAAAGAGTACTTACCTCCATAATCTCCAGCAGTAGGTCAGTGACTGTCTCCATTGCAGTCATGCTCAGTGTGTCACCATCACACAGCGTGCAAACCCAACTGATATCGAAGAATAATGTATGAAACCCGTGCAAAGCGCGGGAAAGCTGTGATTGGATTCGTTTCTTTCTAGTTGAAAACGGCATGCTTGTAAGGTACGGGTAGGCCTACATCGATACCAAAGTTCGATAGTATCGATTAAAGTTTCCTTCGAAAACATATCGTTACTCGCGGCGAAAAACATTCTCCAGTGACCACCTGCTTTAGGGGAAGAATCTTGTCAACTGATGAAGTGTGATTTTTGTGATCTCAAGTATAGACCTTATTCATAAATGGCGGCTGTTTTACTTTTCTTTGTTATTGTGCAAATTAGCCTACCAAGCCTCATATTAGTGCAAGAATTCTTTTAATTTAGCACATGGTAACGAGGTTTGGTAGGCTAATTTGCACAAGGACAAAAGAATAATGACTTGGCAGCAATTTATGAATAACGTCCATTGTGCTGCTTTCACAGGTGGTAAGCGTGGCCGAGTGGTCTAAGGCGCTGGTTTTAGGCACCAGTCATTTCGATGGCGTGGGTTCGAATCCCACCGCTGCCAATATCTTTTTTTAGGTGAATTAAAAGAATTCTTTTCAAGATTCATGAACGTATTTTGTCCATTAGACCCACAAAATTTCAAGTTGCTGAACTAACAGGTGGAAAAGCAAACGACTCGCACTTACTTGGAAGCCAACTCTGTCCATTTCTTGAGCCACGTGCATTCTGGTAAATCTGCCATGCAACTCTGTATTAAAGCAAAATAAAATTAAGACGAAATTGCATGCTTTCGTTTCTTGAAACCTAACTGGGGTGGTCGATAACCTACTCAATAGCTTTCACCCAAATGGGAAAGGTGTAGAAAATCAATTACAAATTGAAAATTTAAAAGAGTACTTACCTCCATAATCTCCAGCAGTAGGTCAGTGACTGTCTCCATTGCAGTCATGCTCAGTGTGTCACCATCACAGTCCCTCAGTGTATACCTGCCTTGGTAAGTCGCTTTGAAAGCTTTAACAGCCGGGGTCTTTACCTTGGAGATACCTTCAAAAGAAGTTATAACAGTTAACTTTTTAAGAAGCTAAGCCAAAAACGTTACACCTTTCAGTCATAGGTTCAAAACTGGTGCTGTGGAAAGATGGTTTAACTTGAAAGAACTCGGTCCATAGAAAAGAAACTTAAGCATTAAGCATGCCACAAGAGCAAGGGGAAATTCAAAATTGAAGACGAATCCAAGACCTTACGTACAGCTACTGGTAAGATGCTCTATAGACAGTAGTAACACGAAGAATCATTGTAAGCTACCCTGTAAGTCATTCACTTCGCTGTTATGTAACAATTGTATTTCACTTCGATAGCACTTATTAGCAATGTCTAAAGCTTCCAGCTGTGTGGCAAACTTAAAGCGTCTCAATGAATAAAGAAAAATGTAGTGTTCAACATGTATGACAAGTCACATATTTCACAAGAATGCACTGAAGCACAATCAGAGACTAGGGCTTACCAAAGAGAAGATAAAACTTGGGCGACGACAGTTCTGTCAACCGCAAACGAAGCAGTCTATGGGTTTCATCTGAGGAACAGAAAACAAAAGAAGGGTTAAATTAAGCTCTGAAAGCCGACAGTGTTGCGAAAAGGGGTCAAGCAAGAGAGATTCTTATGAATGACTGATGCTGGGATGTCACCACCGACCGCAGGAAAAGGTTTGCTCGCGAGAGGATCGCTCAAATAGATTCAGGGCTGCTGTATCATATTTTATCATCTTTGTTACAACGAGCAGATCTCAGTAATTAACATTGCAACCTAGAAGCCCACAAAAGGAGGGGGAGGAGGCGAGGAAAAAGACGTCCTCTTGTAACCGTAATGTTGGGTTAACAGCAGTGAGAGTAGGAGGAATGAGTTAAGTAACGGTAAGTATTTGCGTTTCAACAGTTGTTCGCTTTTCTGACAAAAATGCTGTCTATTTATTTTTTGAAGTATACGTTTTCATGAAGATATGGGTTAATGGGACAACTCAATCACTGTGTACGTTGAATCATTTTCTTACCACTGAACTTGATACAAGAACAGGTGCAAAGTGACTGGATGATGTTGATGACAAGTCCATGAATGGAGGCACGGATAGTGGGTGGACCGGTTGATACCAGAAGGGACACGAGATGGAACAGGTAAGGAATGTGACTGGCAACTGAAACACGAAACAAGAGGCTACAATCAGCCTAAACTCGGGCTTGCATAAAATAGTATTCTATCCCTAATTTAGCGCTAAACAAAAGAATAGAGAGAAGTCTGTCTTTCTTACATCGGACGAATTGCACTTAGTGTATATCCGTAGACCCCTATCAATCATATAACCCTTTAAAATTACAAATTGCTTTACAGCTCAACCATTGAGAACAATAATAATAACACTTGTAAAAAATATTTACAAAAGAAGAAGAAAAAGAGAGACGAAAAAAAAGGAAAGAAAAAAAAAAACCCCACGACAGCTGGCACTAGAAGAAGTCGAACCCGGGTTATTTACAGCAGAGGCAGTAACAATGACCTACTGCTGTCATTTGAAACATAAGAAAGAGAGTAAGGTTTCTGCGGTCAGTTTCTCGGCGTCACGTAAGTAAAATTAAAATTGCTTATCATTCAAAAACTAATGAGCAGAAATTGAGATAGTAAATAAACGACCTGTCAAAGGCTCAGGGGTGTGTGATGTCCCGTACTTGAGTTATTCAACAAAATGTACAACCGCTCAAAATTAGTTTAGTATGGAGTGGCCACGGGGAAACACGGCAGTCTAATTGAAAACATCTGGAGTTAAGTTCGGTCATGTTAAAAGCTTTCTTCTCGCTGTTGAACATGAACAAAACATACGTA
This sequence comes from Pachyseris speciosa, assembly GCA_016490735.1. Classification (NCBI taxonomy): domain Eukaryota; kingdom Metazoa; phylum Cnidaria; class Anthozoa; order Scleractinia; family Pachyseridae; genus Pachyseris; species Pachyseris speciosa. The sequence continues at coordinate 308,535 of JAEMWC010000665.1, forward strand.
TGGACACTTCTCTTAACATATTAGTTGTTCAGACTTCAAAGACACAAGGTGAATCGACGTTTTCCAATACGTGACAACAGGCATCATTCATCGGTTCGTGTCTGCTTCTTTGCAATGTATCAGATATCCATAGACCCCTATCAACATATATCCCTTGTAAATTGCTTTACAGCTCAACCACTTATAACTGACAATAATTCTAACACTTGTAAAAAAAAGATATTTAAAAAAGAAGATGAAAAAAAGGAACGCAAAAAAACAGAGGTGCCGATAGCGGGAGTCGAACCCGGAACATCTGCATTACAAGTGCTTACGATGACCGCAAGGCCACGTTGCATAGCTAGATAGGTAAAAATAGCTTACTTATTCCAAAATGACCATCACTAGTTAGCGCTTGCGCAGAAACGCCGGAAGTGAGCTTTGCGGATGAAACTCGACGACGACGACGACGACGACGACGACGACGAAGAAAAACGGAGCTCATTTTCAAACTCGGGCGACGTTCCTCGCCCGAGTAATTATCTCCTAGCTCAGTACACATAGAATGTAAGGAAAGCACCAGATAACATCGACCTAAACCAGGTGAGCCATCGATATGTCAGCGGAGTCTTGAAAGATGCTCACTTGATTCACCCGCTCCGACACCCGCTCCTCATCTGGATCTACCCACAATTCACCAGGAACTGATCATTAGCAAACTGTGCAATTTAATACATTCTAATCCTCTGTAAACCAATACAAATATCCTACTGTGGGAGGGGTGGTAAGAATTAGTTTCGAGCTTTGAATGATCGATATCTAGTCGCCGAACATTTTCAATGTTAACGAGCTTCCCCCGCAGTTTGTGTAAAGCAATACTCTAATGTATTTGCAATCAAGGTAATTCGTGGTTTCTCATTAAAAGCCAGTAATTTGTGAGTTACGATCATCTCCTTACAAAGGAGTAATTTGTGGGTTGAAATCACCTCATTACAAACCAGTAATCTGTGGATTACAATCACCTCATTACAAACCAGTAATTTGTGAGTTACAATCAGTTCATTACAAACCAGCAATTTGTGGATTACAATAACCTCATTACAAACCAGTAATTTGTGGATTCTAATCACCTCATTACAAACCAGTAATTTGTGGATTACAATTACCTCATTACAAACCAGTAATTTGTGGATTACAATCACCTCATTACAAACAATTAATTTGTGGGTTACAATCACCTCATTATAAACCAGTAATTTGTGGATTACAATCGCCTCATTACAAACAATTAATTTGTGGGTTACAATCACCTCATTATAAACCAGTAATTTGTGAGTTACAATTACCTCATTACAAACTTTTTATTTGTGAGTTATAATCAGCTCATTACAAACCAGTAATTAGTGGGTAACAATCATGTCATTACAAACCAGTAATTTGTGGGTTACAATCAGCTCATTACAAACCAGTAATTTGTGGGTTACAATCATGTCATTCGGTACAAACCAGTAATTTGTGGGTTACACTGAGCACCGCATTCCAAACCAGTAATTTGTGGATTACAATCACCTCATTACAAACCTGTAATTAGTGGGTTACAATCACCTCATTACAAACCAGTAATTTGATTCTTGACGGGAAGGGAACATCCCCGGCCTAAATCTTGGCGGGATCTTGTCAGGAATCTTGCCAGGATTCTTGGCGGGAATCTTACCAGGATTCTTGGCGACCCATAGCAGAGGTCTCTTTTCTCCCGCACGCTGAATACAAGAGAAAAGAGGCCTCTGTTAGCAGGGATGGCGGGAATCTTGCCAGGATTCTTGGCGGGATCTTGCCAGGATTCTTGGCGGGAATCTTGCCAGGATTCTTGGCGGAATCTTGGCGGGAATCTTACCAGGATTCTTGGCGGGAATCTTGCTAGGATTCTTGGCGGGATCTTGGCAGGAATCGTGCCAGGATTCTTGACGGCATCTTGGCAGGAATATTGCCAGGATTCTTGGCGGGATCTAGGCGGGAATTTTGCCAGGATTCTTGGCGGGAATCTTGCCAGGTTTCTTGGCGGGATCTTGGCATGAATCTTGCCAGGATTCTTGGCGGGATCTTGGCAGGAATCTTGCCAGGATTCTTGCCGGGATCTTGGGGGGAATCTTGCCAGGATTCTTGGCGGGTATCTTGCCAGGTTTCTTGGCAGGATCTTGGGAGGAATCTTGCCAGGATCTTGGCGGATTCTTGGCGGATCTTGCCAGGATCTTGCCAGGATTCTTGCCGGGATCTTGGGGGGAATCTTGCCAGGATTCTTGGCGGATCTTGGCAGGAATCTTGCCAGGATTATTGGCGGGATCTTGGCAGGAATCTTGGCGGGAATCTTGGCAGGATTCTTGGCGGGAATCTTGGCAGGATTCTTGGCGGGATCTCGCCAGGATTCTTGGCAGAATCTTGCCAGGAATCTTGGCGGGAATCTTGCCAGGAATCTTGGCGGGAATCTTGGCAGGATTCTTGGCGGGATCTTGCCAGGATTCTTGGCAGAATCTTGCCAGGAATCTTGGCGGGAATCTTGCCAGGAATCTTGGCGGGAATCTTGGCAGGATTCTTGGCGGGAATCTTGCCAGGATTCTTGGCAGAATCTTGCCAGGAATCTTGGCGGGAATCTTGCCAGGATTCTTGGCGGATTTTGGCAGGAATATTGCCAGCATTCTTGGCGGGAATCTTGCCAGTATTCTTGGCGGGAATCTTGCCAGGATTATTGGTGGGATCTTGGTGGGAATCCTGCCAGGATTCTTGGCGGGAATCTTGCCAGGATTCTTGGCGGGATCTGGGAAGGAATCTTGCCGAGAATCTTGCCAGGATTCTTGGCGGGAATCTTGGCAGGAATCTTGCCAGGATTCTTGCGGGATCTTGCCGGGAATCTTGGCAGGAGGCAAACTTCCCGGTAACCAAATGTTGCCGAGGAATCTTGCCAGGAATCTATGTGGGATCTTGGCGGGAATCTTGCCAGGATTCTTGGTGGGATCTTGGCAGGAATCTTGGCGGGAATCTTGCCAGGATTCTTGGCGGGAACTTGGCAGGAATCTTGCCAGGATTCTTGGCGGGTTCTTGGCGGGAATCTTGCCAGGATTCTTGGCGAGATCTTGGCGGGAATCTTGCAAGGATTCTTGGCGGGATCTTGGCAGGAATCTTGCCAGGATTCTTGCGGGATCTTGGCAGGAATATTGCCAGGATTCTTGGTGGGATCTTGGCAGGAATCTTGGCGGGAATCTTGCCAGGATTCTTGGCGGGAACTTGGCAGGAATCTTGCCAGGATTCTTGGCGGGTTCTTGGCGGGAATCTTGCCAGGATTCTTGGCGGGATCTTGGCGGGAATCTTGCAAGGATTCTTGGCGGGATCTTGGCAGGAATCTTGCCAGGATTCTTGCGGGATCTTGGCAGGAATATTGCCAAAAGTCTTTGAGGGATCTTTGCGGGAATCTTGCCAGGATTCTTGGCGGGATCTTGGGAGGAATCTTGCCAGGATTCTTGGCGGGATCTTGGCAGGAATCTTGCCAGGATTCTTGGTGGGATCTTGGCAGGAATCTTGCCAGGATTCTTGGCAGTATCTTGGCGGGAATCTTGCCAGGATTCTTGGCGGGATTTTGGCAGGAATCTTGGCAGGATTCTTGGCGGGAATCTTGCCAGGATTCTTGGCGGAAAGTGAAATTGCTGAGGACTCCCGGAGAGTCTATGAATGTAGTATCCAGAAGTATTCCTGCTGGAGAGCAATTAATCACGGCAATGATACATCTAAAGCTGCAACAAGCGAAATATCACTCCCGGCAGCCAAAGAACACCGACCTGCACTCAGGGTTCGTACTCTTTTTTGGACAAAAAAATCAAGGACTTTTCAAGGACATTCCTTTTCAAGCACGGCCATGCATTAAAAAATGCCATTAGAATGTGATATTAGATGATCGGGTTTAAGGGATAACTGCCAGACTTGTTCAAGTCTAAGTCTTTTCTAGTTCTTCCACTAAGTGGAAACAGTCAAACAGCAAATTTCAAGGTTTTTCAAGGACCCAAAACACTCCCGCACGGTAGTCCGGTGCTCTACCACTGAGATAACCGGTCAGCGGTTAGCTTAATTCTAACACTTGTAAAAAAAAGATATTTAAAAAAGAAGATGAAAAAAAGGAACGCAATAAAAAGAGGTGCCGATAGCGGGAGTCGAACCCGGAACATCTGCATTACAAGTCCTTACGATGACCACTAGGCCACGTTCCTTCAGCATAGCTAGATAGGTAAAAATAGCTTACTTATTCCAAAATGACCATCACTAGTTAGCGCTTGTGCAGAAATGCCGGAAGTGAGCCTTGCGGATGAAACTCGACGACGACGACGACGAAGAAAAACGGAGCTCATTTTCAAACTTGGGCGGCGTTCCTCGCCCGAGTTAAAAGTTTTTTATTAGTAAGGCTTCTCCGACAAAGTAATGTGGGGGTAAATTCATGTTTTCTAAACGAACAAGACGACCCTCTCCAATCTTCCCATGGGAGCCCGACGAATTAACCACTACACTTCTACGCCTTCACTGCACCAGTTGGTGTGCAAAGAACCTTACTTATAGTAACATCAATGAGCATTTGCCATTTAAGTATCTTAAAGTGGTGATTGGACTGTAACATCTTACCGTCAAGGCAGTCATTGAAGGAAAGCATCAGCAGATATCTTGTGAGGATAGCTATGTCGTCCCACATGAGGTGCTGCTCCAAACGAACAGTTGGAGAAATGAAAGTCTTACTGATGAGCTGGGAAGGAAAAAAGGTAGAATGTGAAATTAAGGACGCAACAACGATGGAGTGGTTAATCTATTCTGACCGCGTTCTACTCGGTCTCCGTAAAGGGAACTTGAAATGAGTCCTACCATGAACTTTAGGAAGGTAGGGATAAATGTTGCCTAGACAGTGTACCTTCTATGGTATCCATGTTCAAAACAATTTTCTGCTTTATAGGTCACCAAATCGCCTATGGCAAGCCGAGGAAACAAATGACTTCACTGGTCAACGAGCGGTAAAGTCCCGGGAAGGATACTCCCAGAAAAATTGGGTGGGGGGGGGGGGGGGGGCACTTTTAAATGCACGCGCTCACGATGAAAACCTTGTCCTTTCATTGAAAACACTGACAAAATATCGGGCCCTAAGCGATCTGTTAAGATCACTGATCGTTTCACGTGTACCTCCGCAAATGTTATCTATAGCATAACCTGTACATTATGCAAAAAGTTATACATCGGCGAAACAGTAAGACGACTAGGTGACCGATTCCGAGAACATCTTCATGATGTTGAGAAAGATGACAAAGATGCATCCAAACCAGTCGCTTGGCATTTTAATCTCCCTAGCCATTCCAAACAACACATGTCGATCTCTGGCCTTTCCCTACATCAAGGTACGAAAGCCGTAAAAATCTCGAGCAAAAATTGATCTTTCAAATTGGCACTCTTAATCCCCACGGTATCAACGAGCGCTTTTCATTCAATTAATTTATTCCTGTTTTTCACGTTACCATGTTACCACCAATAGCGTAGCTCCATTTTCTGTATATAAACCATACACAACCCACAATTTCTCGATTCGCTCCGACGAAAGGCTAACGCTCGAAACGTCAGCGAATCGAATCCCTGTACGGTGGTCAATTTACATTATCAACTCCGTTGATAAACCAAATTTTCGTGAACAAACCATAGCCTATTTCAGACCAAAAAGGTCAAAATAGATACCCTATTTCAGACCAAAACGGCTAAAAAACCATACCCTTTGGGGTCGCACATACCTATATAGCCAATATAAGGGAGTATGAGGGTAAAGTGTTCACCGTCGCATGACTGAGGGTTTTTCTTTAATTCCAGAAGAACAATTTCGTCTGACCTTTTAGGAAGGAGAGCTTAAGTAATCAGTTTTCACGTCTTACCGAATCTAGCCTTCCAATGACCTTGCGTGACACAACCTGCACATTGGCTGACGCCAAAGCAACGGCAGTGTCGGCCATGACTTCCGCTTTGACAGAACCTAAACCTCCTGTGGCACTGGCCTGAAAAGAGAATATAGTTTGGACATAAGTACTGGTAAAATGAAATAATACTGAGGGAGAAGAGGAGATGGATTACACGTAACATCACAACAGTACCTTAATGAAGCAGTCAAGAACAGTGTCTAGTAACTCAGTGACCTTTCCAACATTTCCCCAGATTGTGGCTTGCACTGACGGATACATCGCCTAACAAAAAATAACAAATTTGGACAAAGGCAACAGTAGGCTATGACTATGATATAAACAGCGTAAGTACCCGCAGTGCTGGAGAGGGCACACTGGAATCTTGATTGAAGGAGAGGGGGCCATATTTCAAGAGACGGACTCACCCCTTTTTCTTTGACAGTTAGATTGATCAGTTCTTCTAGAATGTGGGTCATTTTCACCTTCTGCGGATCATCGGCAGGATACCTACAAAACCTGAAAAACGTTAAAACAAACCTAAGTGCTGTTGAACTGCATATAAATCATCAACAGACTAAACCCCTTAAAATAACTTTCCCTTGCCAATCAAATATTTAAGGTACATCTAATCCAACATGATAGAAATGCATGAAACCCTAAAGTGATGTACGATGCAGTTATGAGTGTTTTAGTCGTTATTTGGCTGTGTGATCGCGTGATGCGGTTCCAGTGAAAGCTCACATTTCACCCTTGCTCACATAGAGTCTCCAGTAGTTCAGTGGTTAGAGCGTCCGTCTAGATCGCGGAGGGTCGTGGGTTCAAATCCCATCTGGAACTTGCATTTTTTTCGAGTTTCCATTTGGGGTTTTCATACATTTCTATCATGTTGTATTTCTTATTTCACTCACTTTGGAGGTCGTGCATCTAATCGCCAAAAAAAGCTTGAAGACTCCGTATATTAAATCAGAGATGGCCCAGACGCTAAAAGTTGGCATTATTTCGCGAAGATACTGGGTTTGTTTGAAACTAACGACATAAGGAACATGCGACACAGCACTGACCCGGCTTGGGGTAAGACTTGAGGTAAATTATAATCAGTTCAATTAGTAATACAATCAGAAAAGAGAACATTATTGTTCTAGCTATAACAAACCTCGCAAGATTAGGCAGCCAGGGAGCCATGTACTCCAGACACAAATGTTTAAGCTCGTAGTCAGACTTGACAAATCCTGTGATGCATTCTTCCAGGAACTGCAGAAAGAAATTAAACAATCAAACACATAAAAGGAAAGAAGATTAATACCACAAGAACACAGACAAAAAGCTGAACTTATCTCAGAATTCAAATCCGTAGTCAGCCTCACGTACCAGCCAGTAAGAAGAAACGAGCCCAAATTCCTCTATTAAACATTATACTATGACTTTTTAAAGTAATATACCCCCCGGTAATTTTACGTTCTCTAACCTCAAGAGTAAGCTGCGGCTCTCTGGCTGCAAGTTTTTCACTGATTCCAACAATAAACAGCGTGTTATTTGCTGGGATGCACAAACCTGAGAAAATGTCATGAAATATATAGATTAACAGAGTGTGAGCTGTATCCACAAATACCTCAAAAGTCTAAATTTAAGTCCTCGTTTAAAGGACTTTTAATAAATGTATAATTAGACCTAATCTTCGGAGGGGCTGAGGTTGACAATGATAACCTTACCTGTTCCTTCCAACAGCCTTTCCTCGATTTTCAGATTAAATGACTTGGTGACTGAGCACAGAAGATTGTACGCAGCAAGTCGAAGACTGGGGTCCGACGTACCAAGGTTCAGTAAAGCCTACAAGGATAGTAGAAAAAACGCAAGTACTTTGAAAGGACCTTTGGACACAGCCACGATTATGCTGGAGCCTGCTTAAGTAATTGGGGACTGGGAGAAGTCCCTTTGCTTGATAAGTGGCTGATGTAAGGACGAGTAGGAGTACAAGAGGTTTTGTTGTGTGCAAAACCTCTTGTACTCCTACTCGTCCTTACATCAGCCACTTATCAAGCAAAGGGACTTCTCCCAGTCCCCAATTACTTAAGCAGGCTCCAGCATAAGCGTGGCTGTGTCCAAAGGTCCTTTCAAAGTACTTTACCCTCCCAACTACAAAGAAATTACGTCTTGCAAACCAACATGCTTGAGAGTGTTTGCGCCTCCCAGGCGGTTAAAAATAGCGACAGTTCTCCCTAGGTAGCACAATGCCATGCTGCCTACAAGATTATGCCATTCTATTTTGCCTTTTTTCCTTAGCTTAGAAGACGACACATAATCCTCACGCAACACATTTACACGACCAACTCGATATCTTAGACCACAAGTCTCTTAATATTAACAATCATCAACTCTATGTGTTTTAAATAAAGTCGTTGTTAAAATAGCTATTGAATCAAATGAATAATTATTAGTTTCTCACCATGTTGAGTAACGTTCCAGGTACGTCTTTGGGTTTGATCTTTTTACTTGCAGTTGTGGATGAATCCTGAAAGAAAGGAAACCAAAAACCATTTCAAGCGGCTAATAATAAAGTTCTTCAATCAAAATCTTCAAGACTCCAAGGGGGCCCATTATCTTCAGCATTCTTCGGGAACTCGCAACCACCACTTGACCACAACAGGAGAATAAAGAAATTGATTACCAAAGTCTAGATGTTTAAACAAATTCTCTTGACTAGTGCCGTAAGAAATGGATAGAAAACAGTAAAGGAAATGTGTAAGGTGATAACAGTGGTTAAAAACGTACAGGTTGTGAGAGCTGCCATCTTGTCTTGACGTGGGTAACGGCTTGTACAATCTGCTCGCTTTCACTGCTCATCAAAAGAATTCCAGGACCAACATTCACAAGTTTTAGGAGACAGAGGTTCTCATCCTCCACTGTGGCCTGCAGAAACAAAAAGGAAGGAGTTTCCTTCTGTGATGATTCAGTGCGATGTGCCTGGGGGAGATAGAGGGGTGTGACCGCTATGCGCCGTAACCCTTTGACTCACGACTTAACCTGCCACCCAACCACCCTCACTCCTACCACAAGCACTTTACGTGGCCCTGTTAACGCAAGCTAGCATAACCAAGCAACACATTTTCTTAGCAATGCTCGCAGGAGCGACGTAAAGGAATCAAGTACTGAACTAAGCACCAAGCAAGAAGACATTTTGGAGCTTAGGTTTGTTTTAACACCACCTAACCACCTTTCTGGGGCCCTGGAACTCTTAACTTGTAAATATATTTTGCATGAAGTACTTTTTTCAGGTTTAAAAATGGCAACTCTCCACTCTCTACACAGAAAGGGTAACGTTAAAATCCAACTTGCAACCAACCAACAGCTTTGACACAACCGCATTTTCCTGGCTTCAAGGATAAATGCCCAGTGGCTGCTCTACCGTAATGCAATCTTGTACCCAGAGTCCTTAGGCTGTTTGGTCAGCGGGTGGACACCCGGAGAGACTCTGGGATAACAGACCGGCCATTTTCCCAGAAAATGTGGGGTAAAACAATGGAAGCCGTTACGGGCCAGCCAATCAGGAAATTTGATTTTTTCCATTATCCCAGAGTCTCTCCTGGCTACTAACCACTGGCCAAAGAGCCTGAGGACTCTGGGTACGAGAATGACCGTAATGTAAATAGACATACCCCTTTGACTTCTGAAGCATAGTACACATCGTTCAGGATACTGGAGTACCCCAGCACTCTGTGCCTTTCTGGGGTTGTAATTTGAACTGATGTGGGACCAATCTAGACGTAAACAAGAACAGCTAAAAGTCACACACATTAGAAGTATGCGCTTTAAGAGATTTAATAATTACGTATAGATCTTTCTAAGACAAACATAATTTTGCTTTGCACAGATTATGACTAATTATAAACAGGAAACGCAGATATTATCATTGGCTAAAATCCAAAACGAAAATTGGGGGTAACCAAGCAAGTTAGGAGCAATAATTCAAAAAATTAAGAAAAAAAAGTAAAGACAAAAGAAAAAGAGATAGAAAAACTCTTAAATACATAGCGTTGCCGCTGCTGCTGCTGCTGTTGTTGTTTTCAGACAACATATCTCCCCGAAGTACTCTATTACCGCAATTTTCTTCTTAAATTTCAGAAGCTGGCGTTGTTAAGATTTGTTTTCCCGGCATTCCGAAATGCGCAGAATTTATGTCCACAAACAAAAGAAGTCCACGTCCTAAAATGAAGTTACTTACTTTGACAAGAACGCTGCTTTTCGATGACACCCTAAAAGCTGGAAAAACCTGTCGAGAAAAACAACGAAAGATGGCATAGATTTTTCGCAGAACTTTTATGAAGGACATAACTCAACAATGGTGTTAGTATTTTGTGCGTCAGAATAGTTTATTTTAAAGTTGTGTGTTCAGTGACCTGGCCTTTGAGTGGAAGCGAGGCTGGAGGTGACCTTGTTTTGATACAAACCTCCCTGACTTTCTCATGCAAATATGGACTAGTTAGCATGAGAAAAACATGATTTACACGAGAAAAACAATGAGGTCCGTACCAAAACAAGGTCACCGCCAGCCTCTTTTCCATTCATAGGCCAGGTCACTAAGGATGCAACTGTAAAATGGACTATTCAACCACTGGTCACACGCTTACCTTCAAGTCCTCCTCGAGCGACAAAGTAGAGCTAGGTAACTTCAGTTCACCAGGGCTGATGTACTCGTGTAGCTTACTTAATGACTCGCACACACGCACCACTGAACGACCCTGCACAAGAGGAAAAATACCTTGTTACAGTGAGTTGTTCTGTCAATGGTGGCGCTATTTGGTTTGGCGTACACTGAACTGTGCTTATAACTGAATTAAATTCTACTTTTCGTCGAACACTTCTTCTAAAGCTGCTGATTAAACTTTAAACCCATTTCCCCTAAACTAAAGGTGCTACTTAGCATTAGAGTTCTTTCCTTTACTCAGACTACCTTGCGATTTAGTCTCTGCTACTTTTCACATTTCGTTTACAAGAAAAAAAGAGTTTGTACCCTACCTTGAGTGGAGCCAAATCGCGTTCGTTGTACTTGGCATACTGTCGTAACGAGCTACTGCAGTTGTATAAATAAACTGCCATTAGATTCTTCACTGCGTCATCTGGTACGACTCTCAAAAGCTTTGAAACTGTGTTTGGCTGAAGAAAAATAAACTTCCACTATTACAGAGGGAAACGACAACAGTTCAGTTGGTAGAACACGACTACCGTGCAGGAGGTCGCGGGTTCAAACCCCGGCTGGACCAACAATCAGGGTCTTACAATAATTGAGGAGAAAGTAATGCCTTTGTAATGACATCTACAAACGGTTAGACCTTCTAGTCTTCTCGGATAAGGACGCTGAACCATACACACAGCAGTTTCACTTAATGTGACTCTGTGGGACGTAAAAGAACCACTAGGGGCATAACAAAACTCTGGCAGTGACCACCCCTAGTGTCTGATCTAATTTAGATATTCACATTATCCCTGAAAAGCCCTGACATGGAGAGGATAATCAAGTATGTATGTAGGTAAGTCTCGTCCTACAAGACACACAGTTTCAAAATTTCCTTTGTGATTGGTATAATGAGACCACATAGCGTTACAAATCATAAACAATTGAAAATATCCGTGTGGACAGCGCAAACGCCAAGTTCTGCAAACGACTTGCTATGCAACTAAAAAAAGGTTTTCACGGGGCTCGACCTTGGTGGTGGTCAACTAGCCAAATACCACTGGATTGTCAGTTTTGGCTAGTGAAATTCCCTCAGTTACTAGCCATATTGCCTACTAAAATTATGGAGGCAAATTTCTTTGTCAACTGCTAAATATAAATTTAGTGCTGTGAAAATTGTGACACAACGTTTAACATGCAGAAAGAAACAAAATGAAGTAATCTTTCGTGTGAATGAAAGTGAACAGCTTCATGACCAAGCCACATTCAGCTAACTGAAGAGACTGGATCCGAATGTTCCCATCACGCACTTCAATCGTAAAGGAAGTGCCCGCCATATTGTTCGCGCTTCGATGATCTTCAATGGATATCAGAGGTTTTATTATTTTTTTTCAAAACTAGGGTAATTACTAACTTGAACTGAAAATTTTATGGCTAGTAGAAAAAGCTCTTTGGCTAGTGAGAACTACCATTTTACTAGCCATAAGCCTTCTGGTAACAAAAGTTAAGGTCGAGCCCTGTTTTCCATGTTTAAGTGCACCTTACCCTAAACTATTTTTTTCGCTAAAATAAATCTTTGCACCTGTTCGAAACGCATTGTGCCTTTTAACCAAATCTTGACTTTTTATAGGCTGTAAAAATTACGAAATGAGGCCATCATCTGTCACACGACCGAGCTAGTAAGGGGCGTGGGTCTATTCCTGATTTGATGTCAGAAACTGATTTCCATCGCGTTAAGTCTTTGTAAGTCTTCCAAATGATTAGTCGATTTAAATGTTCTTAAAACATCTCTGACAGAAATTTCACAAGATCCACCCGCAGAGCTTCCACCAATGAACACCATAAATCAGCCATAACAGACCACGTCTGTCAGAACAATCATATTATGAATTGGGAAGCAAGTGAAATAGTTGAGCAGGAAAGCGACAAGTTTAAGCGATGGATCAAGGAAAGCGTATGTATTAGATTGAACACTCCTAATATGAACAGGGATGAGGGAGCCTATCAGCCTTCTGTCATATGGACACAAGTGAAATAGTTGAGCATATGTTTTAAGAACATTTAAATCGACTAATTAACTCAACTAGCCTGATGAATTTCTTCAAGAATCTTCCAAATGATGCTTAGTTTATCATGAGTTTTGAAGCTCATAACAAGTCCAAAACTGAAATATATAAAGGCTAAATGTTTTGGGAACTTGTGCAAAGTTTTTTATCAGCGGAAAAAATATTTGGGGGTTAGGTGCACTTTAAAGGCTTTTATTGCTTTTGTATCAGGGGCTTTCCAAGATGAAACAAACCTAAGAAATAAGCACTGTAAGTAGAACAACCAACTTGTGGAAGGAATGTCACCAGTTGCCAATTTACTGGATGTGAGTTGAACGCAGGGCTAACGTGAATCAGGACTTCAAACGAGACTACTGCACTACAAGTCCAGCGCCGATACCTCTAGACACCACTACCTTTCACAATGACTACAAAGCATCAGGTGAGAAATAAGTTGCTTCCCACTTACACTAAATCTGTTCTCCAGTGTAGTGTGAGTGAAGTCGACAACCAATTCCCAAGGACACTCAATCCAGCTCTCTACTGTCAACAGGGCGTGGTAAATGAGAAGTTCATCAGTTATTTGGTCCGCGGCTCTGAGTGAATAATAAAAAGCAAATCGAATTGTTGTCAAAAGGAGTGTTCAATCAATTTGAAACTCTACGGTGAGATAAGACAGCTTTCCCTGCATCCAAGAATAAACGATTCAACACAGCGCAACATTTGTTGCACTACAAAACATTTTTGCATTTTAGCAACGAAAGGTGCACTGCATGTCATGCCCTGCTGAGAATTCAACGACGAAATCGATTAACAACCCTCACCTTGTTGGTTTTACAGCGCACGAAATACAACGCAAGAATTTTTATCACCATAAAGCATTATTTGTTGGGTCAAAAATGTTTAATGTATCATCGGCTCATGAAAGACTTCAACCCTGTTTCGTCTGGACGTTTATTCCGTTGAAAAACACAACAAACAAAAAACAATTATAAAACAGTACCTGAATCGTCTGGCGATGTAGTAAAACAGAGGATTTCCTGCTTTCGACTTTCCACCCTTAAAAAAGGTAAAAACGATGAAATGCTAGTTCACTACTATCACTACAGCCAAGCTCGAAGAAACTAATACACTTGACCATTGCGTCTGCATTACAAGGTGCAACCACCAAAATGAAATACGCTGAGAGGGAAAGCGCTCGGACTTCTCTTTTCCCTTACCGAAGTTGTCTTTCTTTTGTAAGAAGTGGAAATTATGACAATGATGTGTAGTTTGTACTCTGAGACTCTTGAAGATGAAAACTGACCTGGTAAAACACATTTAAATTTCTGACGGTCTGCAAATCGTCCCGACTCTCTTCCGCATGTCGAGCCATGAACTCCTCAAATCGTGCTCCGTCTTGCCACCGTCTAAACATCAAATTAACAAATAGATTCCATGTTGCCGTGCGTCTGTTCAGTAATAGATCACAGATGACGTCAAAATGTGGTAAAAACTAAGAATTTTGACGTCTTCTGTGATCTATTACTGAACAGACGCACGGCAACATGGAATCTATTTGTTTTATACAGCTGTTTCGGGAAAGGTTGTCCTGAGGAAGTCAAAAAGCGTACGCGACAATCCCGCAAGGTAGTCTGGGACACTGAATATTCTTTTGAAACGTCCAGAACTGGCGAGGCCGCGACCATACAGTGAAGACCTGCGATAGCATGCAATATGGATGAAAGAGTTTTTAGGATACAGTGTAGAGGTGAAGGAGCAGCTACTCTGTACATGACGCCCAAAACTTTCCAGCGCTGTGTTAAAATTCCTTAATACTGGGGAAGTAAAGGCAGAAAATTTTCAACGATGAGCAAAAACAATCGCTCTGCACGTGCGTTTTAAATTTCTTTGCCGTCCTCCGCAAAACAACAACGTGAACTGACCAAATTTTAGGTTTTCTCGAGAACGTGAGCGCACGACTGTAAAGTTTTCTTTCTTTTTCCTTACTTTAACGCTGTTCATAAAAATCAGTCCCTGAATAGTCCGCCAGTATTTTCCAAGTGAAACAAATTGGAATAATGGCTAAAGCGTTACAAAAAACGAGAAGTCACATTTTGATACGAGGTTTTCGTTGCTGTCGCCGTCGTTGTTGCAAAAGAGTCCTAATTATGGAAGCAGTACTGCCACGTCCAGATGGAACGCTTGTTGTTTTCATTGATTTATGAATATTTTGTTCATGTTTACTGCTCTGTCGTGGATACAGCCTTATTGGTACAAGAGCAAAAGTGAAACTTCTGGTGCAGAATTAGGGACCACGTATAATCTTCTTTTGTTATGTTCTTTTAGAACGCGCAAACTTACATTCACACGATCTCCTTCCACCGCGCTGAAACACTGTAAACTCCGAACCCACCCCTACCCATCATGCCTCTAGGTATTGTCGCGTACGCCTTTCTCTTCTTTAGGACAACCTTTTCCGAAACAGCTGTATAATAAAGAAACAAAATGCAAGCGAAAAACTTGTTTATTTTCACATTTCTGGAAAAAAGTGGGTCGTGATAACGTTATCTGTGCATCTGTCCTCTAATAGATCATAGCTAAGAACCAATCACAACGCGTGAACTATTCACCTTATTATATAACACAACATATTGTCTTGTTATATACGTGCCCAGTCTTCTTTCTGATTTAGTTAATTGGGTTAAAACGCTTTTCCACGGCGTGCCGTAAAACCAAACCAAAGTAACAACTAACAGATCACAACTTGATGCAAACACATATAACCGCGCCGAATGTGAGAAAATGAATGCATGAAAGCAAGTATAAGACATAACAAGTGACCGATTTTAGCTTCTTTACTATACAATGTTGAGAAACAGGTCCGTGATTTCTCATGAATACGCAGTTTTAGCAGAGAACGCAACGTCAAATGAGAACGCGAAAGCGCGTGGAAAGGACTGAACGCGACAGATTTTAGATCTGCGCGCTACGTCGTCACGTTGTCTTTGCCAAATGTGCCTAATAACAAACTCAAAAACAAACCGCAACACATGCGAATTACTTCTAATAGTCATCTGAAAATCGCTGTAACCGAATAACTTGATCACCACAACTTTGAGAATTAATACACAGTAGAACATCGCAGGTAAGATTAAAGCACTTCATCCACAAGTCATGATAGATTTCAGTTGATTTACACTAGGAGTTAAGAGCTATCATAGCTTGTTACAAAACTAGAAACACGTTTATCGAACGAAATGCACCATCCAGAAAGGCCACATTGAAACACCAAACCAAATAATCCAAGAGGCTGAATGTTATCTTTCCTCTTTACACTATTTCGAGTGTAAAATGTTGTTCTTACCAAAGGATTCTTACGAGAATGAGGTTAAACTTACGCATGGGAAAAATGATTTTTCTGCTGATCGGGTGGGCCAAGATGAGCAAGAAGCGTTGACATTTTCTCAAACGGTCTTCTGCCAAAAGTCTTGAATTCACTACAACAAAATAAGCAGAATTATTACTTTTCACCTGGTCGCAAATTGAGTAAAGTGAAAAAGCTATTGGGGCTAATTAAAAATGGCATTCTGTAGAAACAAGGATTCTTTTTAGGGAAAATTCAAATGAGTAGAAGTCACCTACAAACTTGTCCACGATGACTTCACCGTAAGCTTCGTATAGTCTCATGTGGGCGAGTCTTCCAAGGGCGAAACGACTCGCTACCACAAAAATCTACTCTCCGTTCTCACTATCACTAACCTCTTTGTAGCCAGGTAAGTGCCAATTTTTTCCTGGTGATCCCATAAGAGTTTATGGAGGCTTAATACACTGCTATCACTGATGTAAGAATAACTCGTGCTGTCTTCGTCTCTTTTTGAAGAACACTTGGACGAGATGGTACTGAAAAAGCTGTGTTAAAATAAGACAAGTAAAACTAAGGAACAAAAAACTTGGTAAACTGGCTTACTGGGGTATTTTTATGTGTGGGTATTCTTCGTTACTACGATTTTCATTCCGATAAAAGAAGAATAGTTTAAATAAAAGTGTTGAGCGACTTGACAATGTAGATGTTATAGATAACGACAAGCATTACCGTTCACTGCATAAGATCAAGAAAGGAGAATAGGCGGTTAGATGAGTAATATGAATAGTTATGAGTTTCTTACTTTCTCGCCTTTTCAAAGTTTGCCTGCAGAAAGCCATTAAATGGCTCCATATGCTTTTCTTTGGTAAACAGAACATGGTTGGCCAAGTTCTGTAGGATCTGAAAAAATACAAGAAAGTAATGTTTGTTGACAACGTTCAATATTTCATCTACACATTTACGAAAACAACAAAAGGAAAGAGAAGAAGTTATTAGAGGCTCAAAAGACTACAATGCACAGTAAGCATCAGATTAACAATGTTATGAAGGACTTGGATGTTTGCTGTGGTAGGGCCTACAGACATCAACAATGACAATAACTGTCAGGGGAAGGTGTGTGAAGAGGAGGAAGAAAAGAGGTAAAATTTCAAGGAGTAAGAGGAGGAGAGGTGAAGGTGGGGTGGAATGAGGAGAGGAGTTGGGGTAGAAGGAGGAAGAGGAGAGATGAAGGTGGGGTGAGAGAAGGAGGAGGAGAGGTGAAGGTGGGGTGGGAGGAGAAGGATGAAAGGTGAAGGTGGGCTGGGAGGAGGAGGACGAGAGGTGGAGGTGGGATGGGAGGAGGAGGATGAGAGGTGAAGGTGGGGTGGGAGGAGGAGGACGAGAGGTGGAGGTGGGCTGGGAGGAGGAGGATGAGAGGTGGAGGTGGGCTGGGAGGAGGAGGAGGAGAGATGAAGGTGGGGTGGGAGGAGGAAGAGGAGAGGTGAAGGCGGGGTGGGAGGAGGAGGATGAAAGGTGAAGGTGGGCTGGGAGGAGGAGGACGAGAGGTGAAGGTGGGCTGGGAGGAGAAGGATGAGAGGTGAAGGTGGGCTGGGAGGAGGAGGACGAGAGGTGGAGGTGGGATGGGAGGAGGAGGATGAGAGGTGAAGGTGGGGTGGGAGGAGGAGGAGAGGTGAAGGTGGGATGGAAGGAGGAGGAGGAGAGGTGAAGGTGGGGAGGGAGGAGGAGGAGGAGAGGTGAAGGTGGTGTGGGAGGAAGAAGATGAGAGGTGAAGGCGGGGTGGGAGGAGGTGGATGTAAGATGAAGGTGGTGTGGGAGAAGGAGGAGGAGAGGTGAAGGTGGGGAGGGAGGAGGAGGAGGAGAGGTGAAGGTGGGGTGGGAGGAGGAGGATGAGAGGTGAAGGTGGGGTAGAAGGAGGAAGAGGAGAGGTGAAGGTGGGGTGGGAGGAGGAGCAGAAGTGATGGTGGGGTAGGAGGGGGAAGAGGAGAGGTGAAGGTGGGGTGGGAGGAGGAGGAGGAAGATGAGGAAGAGGAACAGGACCAGGAGGAGAGGAAGGCGGGGTAGGAGTGTAACGATGCTGACGATGATGGTGGTAATAATGGTGATGATGAAGAACTTACAGCAAACACATTTAAATTAGCCAAGTACGAGAGCGCCCATTTCAGCGGGTCACGACCTCTTAGCTTGTGGTTTAACTCCAATATATTATTTTGCTAATGATTAGTTCCTGGTGAATTGTAAGTAGATCCAGTTCTTTGTGGGGGCAAACGGTCAAAATTACAATTTCAAATTACGTCCCAAAATGGCCGTTTGTCCCCCACAATTCATCAGGAACTGATCATTAGCAATATTGGTTGACCACGTCGTGCGCGAGTTTTAACGATTCGAAAATCAACTGAGACTGCTCAGACTGTAACGTTACCTTAGACAACAGCATCAGTCCTCTCCTGAGCTCTTCTGAAGGAATCTGGTCAATAATTCCGGTCGCATGCGGTGATGCTTCAAAGTAGAAAACCAAAAATTAAAAATTCCAGTGAGTACAAGAATACGCCAAGGAACGATTCATCAAACAACAAAGTTTCTTTACATCAGCAGCAAATCCAGTAGCTCTTCCTTCCTTCCTTCCTTCCTTCCTTCCTTTATATAAACCAATTCGCTCCAAATCTTGGGATGGTGTCCAATTGTGCTTGTCATTAACACAAAGTCTAGAACTACGGGTTAAAACTTACTTATAGCTGGATTGATGAACCTCAAAAAGAAGGCACTTCCCACTGCTTCTATGCTGTGCTTAGGGAATCTCTGATGGACAACCTACAAATAAGAAATAGAAATAAATTGGTCATCCGCGAGGGACCCTGTAATTTTTTCATACCTGGCTTTGAAAGTTTCTACTGCAAGATTAATTTCTTTCTGAAAATTTAACTTACCTCCCTCAAACAATTGCAAAGACTCCGCAGTTGGATAGGAAAGCTGAAAAAATTCCAAAATCTTAAATCTCGGTTTAAGACATTATCAAAACCATAAACACAGGTTCAAATAATGAAGCCAATGCTACACACAATTCACTAAGCAAGAAATATTCCCTTTTCGCTCTGACAGATAAAACCCTAGTGCTACGTGATAAAAATTATTTACACAACGAAATCACATTTGGCTGCCAATAATAAAGGAACCCTTCACTGTGCGCAACGTTTTGTAAACTAACTTGCTGAACAACCATGTAAAACTCTTAAAGTAACTTTGGTTGTAAAGTTGGTTGTTGGAATTTTAGCTTATTACATGTAGAATATATGCCAAGCGTTATCCACTGGCAGCGGATTTACAAAAATATTAACAGGAATCGAAGGAGCGAAGGATCAAGTGAAGTCAACCTCACACCTACAACTCGGAAATGGCATAGCCATCTACTGAGTTAAAAAGGAACAAAATGCACATTTCAGGAGTGTGGAATTGTTTGGGTTAAAGCAAGATGGCAAGCAGTGTCGTTTTTCTCTGATTTCATAGCTAAAGTAACCCTTGTTACAGCTGCTTCGTCTAAACAACCACTAGAGTGAGGAATTGTAACTGAGTTTAAAAGCAAACCTACCTGTCAACAGAAATGACAATCTCGTTGAGAAATTTCTGCGCAGATTTTATAAGATTGTTTCTGTTTTCTTCGACATTTTGACCTTTCTCAAGCCTGTTTTGAAACAAGAATTTTAACGATTATAAACAAGTAAAGGTCACCTTTTGGTAGAGATAGTTCTTTTGCGATTTAGTAACTCGAAGATGGAGATGTCCACTCAAAAGCAATCGGCACCAATTTTTTTAACCCTTCGTATAAACAATAAACGCAATAGCTTTTAATAATATTGGTTCCGAACAATTCATGCAAATTTTGTCCATGGGCAGTATCTATTTCGTGACGCTTAAAGTTGTTCTGGTATGGTAAACTAACCTTGCTGGATCAACTTCAAAGGAGATTTGTTCTTTATACATTGGAGCTATCAAAGGTCCCAAAAGAGTGTGCAGGTAATTGCCACCAAACGCCTTGAAACAGTAGGTCATCGTTTTACTTGCTAAGCTGTTTCCTCTGAACAGTGTCTGCATGCCCTCAGCACCGTAAACCTGGTAAAGCAACGATTTATAACTGTAAATTTGCATTATCACTGAAACGTTTCGTCTTTCATTTCATGTTCTTACTTCAGGATTTAACTGCAGGCTTTCCAGTCGTACAAACAGTACGTATCACAGTCATTCAAGCAGAGCAAGCTGGCATACATAAGATTTTTCACCCAGAGGCCAAAAGCATTGACCGATCCGAGTTGAACAGCATACTAAATAGTTTCGCCATAAGAAAGTTAGTACCACCCGATAGCTTTCATTGCAATGGTTACACTTCTGGGTTTCTCTCCAGAGACTCAACAGTAAGACTCACAATGCTCAAATTATGATCATGATCCTTATTTGGACACAGAAGTTAGTTTTCCCGTTCACTGTTTAACAAAATAGTTATTCAACAAACCTCCATTGTGAAAAGATTAGTTAAAAGCTGCGGTAGAATGTGCCTGTCATCAAACAGAGTAACTAGAACATGTGCCAGTTCATCCTAGAACAGAGAAAGGAAAAAAAAAACTTTCAAAACAAATCCCTCACAGATATACCAACAGCTATAAACGCAGAAAACTTGAGTCCATCCTAACATAAATTCCTCTACCAGACACGCGCGCACGCGAAGTTGCAAGGAGGCGCGACGCGAGAGGAGCTCCCCTCGCGTCTCCTCGCAACTTCGCGCGCGCGTGTGTCTTTCGCCCGCCCCACAATCCATCACCGAAATTAAAGACTACTCGCAGTCTAAAGAGTTGAAAAACAAGGAAAGGAACAATTTGGGGCACTTGACTGGGAAGCATGCATGTCCGTCTACAGGTACCCAGTTCGAAAATGGTTATTACGGCAGCTACCCACGTGATCACACGACAGGTGGAATTTTGTGATGAACATGATTGAAGAGTACATTTGCTTACCATTTGTTGAGCAGGTGTCACATTGGCCAGAGCCAAGGCAATTGGAAGCTTGCCACTCTCTCCAGTTAAAGTTAGCAAATCCACCAGTCTATCAAACCTGTCCATCAACACGGTGTCTGCCAAATTGTCAAATTCAGTGCCCTAGGAATAGACAAAGTCAAAAGTACGTTGTATTCTCTCTATTCGACCTCAGCTATGCTTAACAGAGGCAGTTCTAAGCTGCTTGGTCTTTTATATTAACTTCAATTCACCGATGCGTTCTGCACTTCCATACCTCTTCAGAATTCAATGAATGTAGAGGGGAGCAGAGCTGGCGCAGTGGTGAGAGCGCTCGCCTTCCACCAATGTGTCCCGGCTCGGCATCATAAGTGGGCTGAGTTTGCTGGTTCTCTACTCTGCTTCGAGAGGTTTTTCTCCAGGCACTCCGGTTTTCACCTCTCCAAAAAACCAGTATTTGATTTCATTTGATTTATTTAGAGTTGATTTGATTTAGTCTCCCCAATTAGTAGAGCATCTGTGCTCAGCTGAATACATTTGAGACTTAAATAAAGTGATTATTATTATTATTATTATTATTATTATTATTATTATTATTATTATTATCATTAGACAAAAGACAGCCATAATTCTGTGTCCACACACTGAGTTCACAAGACAAGATGATAGTATAACACTGACCAAGCCAATGTCAATGAGCAGATGGGTCAAAACTCCTTTCTAGCTATCTAGAATCTTGTTAAAGGTTCTTACTCCAAAATTAACCAGAAATTTGAGAAAAAGCTATCTATTCTAATAACTGACATTTTAGCCCACTATCAAAGTCCTCCCACACCTGTTGCAGAATCTTTGTTAACACTTCCATGAATACAGCGCGAGTTTGCAGATCATCATGATAGCCAAGACCTACAAAAGAGGCAACAAAAATTGACACTTCCCTGTACTTCATCGTAAAGCCAGTAAAATTCTGGTTGGACTATTTAATATGGTAATGTCATAATGCTGTGAACTGAGGAGAAAGACTTTCGTCTTTGCTCAGTATCACACATCACCATCATCATCACCATCACCATTTTGTAAGAGCAGGATGACTCTTCGTCTGTGCTCATCTCGTATATTAAGTCCTTACTTTTTAAGGGAATTGTGAGACATTTGTATCGCTGTGAGGCCAAAGTTGCTACCAAGCCATGTGAGGTGAGGGTTAAGAAGGAATTTACTCATGGATGGTTACATTTTGCTCGCCAGATTTCAAGTCCAGAGCCACGCAAATACTCAGAGCACACTTCCCATCTCGAAATAAAATCAAATAAAATCTCAACAAATAATTGCACAGTTTGAAGGCGGTTTGCTTCCGTTTTCTGATGGTTAATTTCAACCCGTCATAAAGATTCCACGCTTTGGTGAAATCCCTTTAACTTCAGCCTGGTCTTACCTATTGCGTACATGAGTCCAGTATCAATGTTGGCATTCAGCAGATTTGACATGGCAAGGACTGTGTTCTGATGCAGTGTTTGCGATGCAATAAAATGCACATTTTCCCTGGCTCGTATGGTACCTTTCTCTTTGTTCATCAGGTTCATGAAGAGGGTAAAGTACCTACGTACACAATATTATGGTTACTGCCCTGTGAATTATTAATTCAAACCGTTGAGAACACGCCTAAAAGGGTGCTCAGTCTTTTTAATGCTTTATAACCTTCATCTTGGGGTCCATTGTTTCAAGGGCAATCACTTTGGATGTCATATTGTATGGTAATGTCTGAAACTTAGCAGCCAAAGTTGACTGTGTTGGTTATCTCAGGGAAAACAGGTTGGACGCAAAGCTGCCTGATTTGTCAAAATGCACTGTTCTTTAGATAATTACACACCTTAGACTTGAACTAACAGTAAAACAATAATTGGACTTTATTACTTTACGTAGCAGCAAACAATAATGGCCTGTTTGTGTCACTAGAATATAGACATTTTTCTCTCCATTAATGCAGGGGACATCGCTTTCAGTGTTAAACAAGAAACGTCGTGGTGATGGCAATGAGGCTGTACATTTATAGAGTGGAAAATGAATGGGAAATGAATGTTTCATGTGTTTCTGCGATGATCATTCACATATTCAATCATTAATCCGCAGTTCAAATATATGATTTTCATATATTCATTCTCATTCATTCAATACTGTCACAAGCAAAGGAATTCCGAATTCTTCCATCAGGAGACAAACCTATGACCTTCCATCTGAAGGAGAAGGGGAAGTAATACTCCTCGTAACTTCATGCTACAGCAGCGGGTTTGAGTACTGACCATTAATGGAATGAGTTTTAAAACTTACTTGAGAAAGAGTTGCGACTTCGCATCAACAATATCTGTCTCCATTCCCTCTGGTTGTAGGGGTAATCCTGAGAGTAATGATGCTATGGCTCTCATCACTGTAGCATCGAGTTCTCTAAGAAAAATAAAAGAATCGTATCATGGTCGTGACATTCATCAGTGACAAAGAATAAAGTCAGATTATTTGGATTAATTTTGTCAAGGTACCTCAACGTTAGCTAAAATTTCAGCTTGAGTGGGTTTGGATGGCATTTCCGCTAGTCTCCCAAGGCTCATGGTGTCATTCACCAAGTAAAAAAAACTAACAGGATTGCAGGACAGACCCTTTTAAACATGGCCAAAACATTGGTTGGGAAGTGCTAATAGCATTTTGAAAATTTGAAATATTAAAAGTCAGAAAATAGTTGTCCAAATTTTGCTGCTTAAAACAACATAGAACCATCCAAGGTGTCCAAGTAAGTCTTGACTGTTGATTGTACTACAATCATTTAAGCAATTTTTGTACAGTCAAATCCAAAGCAATTACTCTGGCCAATTACAAGAAACGCAAACAGCGCAATGAGCCAATCAGAATTTGAAGTAATTACAAGTAAGCCGCGCCAAGCTCGCGAAAGTGCGCACGTGCAAGTCGAGATCACCCCTATAAAGATCATTATTATTCTTATTATTACTGGGTTTGGTTTGGTTTTTCACTGGTTGAGAAGGTGGCGCGAGTTTTTCCAAGCAAGTAAGCCAAAACCAAAGAAAACGAGACTTACTTTCAACAACCAAGTGAAAACCGCTCTACATTTCAAACCAATCAGAGGATCTACTTATGCCATTAAATTTTCACGGGCAATAAAAAGGGTGCAACTCACTTGGCCAAAACAGACAGCTCAGCAGGGACACTCTGATGGTGTTCAGCTGATGGTAGTACCCAGTCTGTTAGGTATTCCACCAGCTTGTTCCTGAGCTTCACCTCTTGGTGAAGTAAAAGCTCGTGTCTTTTTGCCATAACCTGTAGCGCACAAGAAACAATTCAGAACATATTGGCATACGGCCACATCAACCAATAAGATAAAGTTAAACGGTAGGCAAAAAGAAACAACTCAGAATGATCTGTGGCTCTTTAACGCTATTTAAAACAAACTTATCGTGAAAATGATATCGTGAAAAAAATTACCCAACTTAGTTTGGCCCTCTTATATCGGTTTTATAACACTTTGAGATTCTTGCGTTTCTAGGCTAGCTGCCAAGAGTTGATCAAATTTCAAAATGTCGCATTTGTAAAGTGAAGCCATATATCGGCATGAAGGTTTTCCAGAAGATTGGATCTGGCACGAAGTGGAGGCTCTTGCGGGGGAATACATTTACATATGAAAAGACTCCCCCGTTTAAGACTTGTGTGCACGGTATTTCCAGCTGATTACGGAGAATACGAATAATGTCTTTTGTATAGAAGATACACATATGGCTGCAAGAATCCTTGGCTTATAAGCTTATTGCGAGGTTTAGAGTCCGCCCTCTCTAATGCACTCTTAAAATTACCGATAAAATGCTAACAACGTTCCACGTTTCAAAAAAGCCAAAAGAATGGTAAAAAAGAGCAGTTAGTCTGCTATTCTACTAGCTATCTTTTATAAGGGCAGTCTTGATATGTAACCAGGTTTGACAATATAAGATATGTTTTTCCTGCCGGCTGAGCTTGGGAAAGAGGGAGGAAACGAAGTTCTCTCACACTGAACGGAGGACCTGGATGCGAGCCAGGATATCAGTTTCACGCTCGGTCACGTGATTTAGTTTTCGCGCTCTTGTCGGACAGTGCAACGGCTTCCCAGACCCACCCTTACACCCCTTACCTAGTTGTTGCCTAAGTTTTTTGACAGAAGTGTATCAAAGTTTTGGAAGCTTTTTTGCCGTCGTTGACCCCAATTCTGTTATCGTTGTGATCAGTGGTTGATAGATTTGTGAATAAAGTGCTGTTGCATTGTCGTGTGGCAAACAAATGGCATTCAGTGTGAGAGGAACATTATTTACTTATCTATGCCAGTTACATCTTTGCTTTGCTATGTATACTCACCACATCAATTAACTGACACAGTTTACATTTAATCTGCAGAGTCTGCCTACTGACCGGAAGGTTCCTTACATACCTGCAAAACAGTAACCTCATTATTTGCTTTTACAGAGAGGTTTTCAATACTATTGACAGTCGTAAAACCAAAACCAAAGCAGTTACTCCAGCCAATCACAACAGACGCATATAGTGCAATGAACCAATCAGAATCCGAAGCAATTAAATGGAACCGCCGCAAAGCGCAGGAAAATGCGTGCGTGCAAGTCGCAAGTCACTGGTTGCGAAAGTGGCGTGAATTTTGGTAACCAATCACAGAGCGAAGCAAAGTAAAACCAAAGCAAACTTGACTTTGACATTCAGCTTAAAACCATGAATCCACCCTGCTTGCCCTGAGCCATCTACAATGGTAAACACCATACTACAGCACTGGGTAAAGAGCTAAAGGCGTTAATCCCATGTTCTCTCCACGTCTTCCACGTAAACGTGACAGGATGGTGGGATGTACCAATTCTACAAGTACATCGAGTATCTTCGTTACCTTCTCCAAATGCTAATTGTTTATTCCTTGAAATAGCACCTAAAGGAAGCTCGATTCAGTGTTATTTTTGTAATGTAATACATCGACAAAAAAATGCAAAAGTGTACAGCACCAATTACAAGCTAATACTGATTTATAATAATTTTTACTGACCTGACAAATGACAGAATCATCGCATCAATCCCACTCATCTGTGAACTATCCTTGTGTCCAAGTTTATTCTCCAGAATGTGTTTGATAATGACAATGATCTATAACAACACCAACACGTTAAACCATAAACTAACGCGTTGCTTCGATTCAGTGGCCTAATATTTGATGTACTATATCCAGACAATGATAAGTGGTTTTTTGGAATCTGTTCGGGTGTTTGATATAACTTCTCAAACCATTGATAATTCTTGGAGAAAATTAATTCAAAACAAAAGTTAGCCAAATTTTATGATAGTTAGGATCACATATCCAAAACTCCTTCTAATAATGTACAACAAAAATAGAGAAATAAAAATGCCTCTAATAATCCACATCGGTTGTATTTAAAAAATACCATTACCGGTACATATCTTACCTGCTCAGTAAAAAGGGTGTTTCTTTCTTGAATTACAACCTAAAACAAGAACAAAAGTTCACGTACAGCTCACTTGTTTTTTTTCTCTGGCGAAAAAGTGATTCATCTATGTTTGCTCTAACAACAAAATCTAAAATTGGTCAACCTCTTTTTCCTCTACACAAAGTTTCAATACCGAAACATCTAACCACTGGTTTACCTCTTTTTGCTCTAGAAATGGTTTGAATAGCTATTTTTATTTAGCCTGTTCGAGGCTATCAGATATTTGGAGCAAGCGAAGAGCGAATAGAGAAACAATGAGCGAAGAACGAAGTAAGAAAAGCGCACGGGGACTTGGGGGGAGAGGGCACCCGCACCCCAACCCCCGCTAAATTTTCTTCGCTCGTTTTTGCGCGCTTGCCTCAAGTATCTGAGAGCCTGGAACAGGCTATTTTTATTGAAAGGTTTGGAACTCTGGTTTTCTTTAAACCATATTATGGAGTGAGAGTATATTGCTTACCTGACCAGAAGGGGTGAAGAAGCTGTTAACAACTGTCATAATTTGTGTCAGTAGAATGGGGTAAAGTTTTTGACTGAGTTCAACACCAACCATCTCATTAACTGTGCTTCTTATCTACAGTGAAAACATTAGAGTCAAAGTACATCCCAACACAATGACAATCTGACTTATAATACACTGG
This sequence comes from Pachyseris speciosa, assembly GCA_016490735.1. NCBI lineage: Eukaryota > Metazoa > Cnidaria > Anthozoa > Scleractinia > Pachyseridae > Pachyseris > Pachyseris speciosa. Next base: position 335,700 of record JAEMWC010000665.1, read on the forward strand.
ATAAAGGGGGTTAGTTTCTAAAGAAACAGTGGTGCTGCGTCGGTGGAGGAGTGAAACACGAAAATCTGGTTTATTAACAGAGTTGATAATGTAAATTGACCACCGTACGGGGATCAGTCAAAAAGCTGACATTAGAACTTCGTCGATTCGCTCTCACGAAGGACTAACGCTAGAAATGTCTGCTTTTTGAATCCCCGTACGGGGGTCAATTTACATTATCAACTCCGTTGATAAACCAAATTTTCATAATTGTGGCCTGAATTGACCACCGTACGGGGATTCAAAAAGCAGACATTTCTAGCGTTAGTCCTTCGTCAGAGCGAATCGACGAAGGGCTAACGTCAGCTTTTTGACTGATCCCCGTACGGTGGTCAATTTACATTATCAAATCTGTGCCAAAAGGGCATAAAGATATTTTTAGATTTTCTTTCTTTCCTAAAACAATAGCTGAATGGAACAAACTTCCAGAACAAACTGTTTCCAGCCAGTCCCTCTGCACTTTTAAAAGCTAGCTCAAATAGCAAATTTTTTAAGTGAAGTTATTTTCTTATTGTTTTAGAGTTGGCGTGATGTCCTCTAGGATTTTTGCCGACATAATGATATTCAGATTTAGATTTAGATTTAGAATCCGTATAAAAAAAGTACCTGCCATCACTAGCGGCTTCCATTTCGACAGAAAAGTGTAAGAGTTCTTACTTTGTATCCAGAGTTATAAGTTTTCATTAAAGAAATGGGGAACAAAGAGAGTGCATGAAGCCGGCCTCCGATGTCAAGTCCCGCGAGTAAGCGGGTGTTTTTGCGAGCCTAGTATCTCTTTAAAGGACTGCAGGAGCTACACAAGAAAGTAAAAATCAACGATAAAACTGAACGATGTCTTGGAGTCGTCGTGACGCTATTTTCAAGTTCAAAATGATTAGAATAAACTGTCAGAAATAGTTCGCTGAAGATCAACATAATAAATAATTATGCAATGTCACACAAATATTTTGGACAACAAGGAACTACATGTATTAGGAAAATGCTGCCTTGCAAGTAGTACCCACCTGTAAACCTGTCTTTTCATTAATGCAAACAAGAAGACTCAATAAGTCCTGCATAAACCTTGCAAGGACAAAAAAGAGTGTATATTAATAAAAAAAACACTTGAATATGTGTAGTATACATATTTCCTCTGTTAACAACAAAACCCCTGGAAGCCATTCAACAAAATTTTGGAGTTGAAAGTAAAGATGGTGGTTACTTACTTTGTTAATGTACTGTTTTCGGTTTTCTGTGGCTCGGTTACAGAGTGCACTGATGAGGGAAGGCTCCTGGTATATCGTCTGGACACAAGAAAATCGGATTTGAAACAGTAAGTCCAAAGAACAACATGCATAGTTTTTTGAGACCGGATGAAACGGGAAGAGACGAGAAGGAAAGTAAAGGAAATGGAAGGAAAGAAAAGAAATGAAAAGAACGAGAAGTGAAGGAAAAAGGAAAGGAAAGGAAAGGAAGAGAAGTTAAGAGAAGAGAACACAAAAGAAGAGGAGGAGAAGAAAAGAGAAGGCAAGATGAACAACAAAACAGAAGAGTGAGATGAATTGAGAAAAGATAAGATGACAAAAGGAAAGGAAGAGAAATAAGAGGAGATTGACATTTAGCGCAAAAGTGTTATCTCATTCCGCGGGTGGAGAAATCACCTTACAATAATTACAATTAGTAAATAATAATAATAATAATAATAATAATAATAATAATAATAATAACAAAAAAACAACAACAACAATAATTCCTGATAAACATTTAATTAGTAAAATTCCCCGACTTCATGGAACTGTGATTAAGTCTGCTCAATTGAACGACATGACAATAAAAGTTGGCCGCCGTTTTAACCTATCTTTACGTGTGACTTCCAGTAGTGTCATTCGATTTTCGTAACTACATGTATGCAACGTACACGTACATTCAAAGTTACCATGATATAAAGTAAATTGAGTACCTGATCGGTTGTAAGGATGTCAAACACACTCCTCCCAAGGAACAAAGGAATCCTGTCATGTATGTCCACTCATTTAACAATGCCTGGGCACAATAACAGTGAACAAATAAGTTAGAAGCTGGGCTCATACACAGAATTGATGTGACTTACCATTTTGTTAAAAAAACTGTTTTTAATTAGTTATTTCCTCCTAAATTAAGGATTCCTTACAGGCTTCTATTAGATATGCATCATTCTCCTCCATCTCCCCCCTCCCCCCACACAAAATCCCACCACACCCCCTCCCCAACAAAATAGTTCCTCCTGTACCTGCAAATTTTCAGTAGTGATTTTTGGTCCTGATCTTCTTCTCAGATATTTTTGTACATCCATTGGAGACGACGTTTCATCCTTGGCAAAGTTTACAAGGTCGTAGGTCAACCTCTGCCACTTTGTGTAAGTACTTTCCCAGGCCTGTTACATAACATTACATAGGAAAAAAAAAATTCTGATTGTTAGAACAAAATGGCTTACACTTTTCATCATGTTTTAAACCCCACCAAGAGAGCTACTTGTGTTCCTCAAACATTTGGTTAAAATGATGGGTTGATCAGAGAAAAAGGTTTAGAAAAAAGAACATATTTCTATACCCACTGTACACTGCAGTAACAGGGCTGAACAAGTGCATGATAAAAAGAAGCATTCTGATTGGTTCCCTGAGTGAACAAAATTTGCTATGATCACTGGTAAGATGGATTACTTGCTTCACTGAGTCAGCTGTATTAAAAAAATGTTTCGTATAACTTGAATTATTTTGCTGGTTGTTTTGAAATGCTAGTGTGTATACAATGCTTTGGACTTGGTCCATGGAGTTCCAAAGATATGGCCGTCATAAACATATGGAAGTAGAAACTTTTAACAAAAATACAAATACATGCAAATAAGGTACCTGCATGTTTCCTGACGTTTGTCTGTCAAGCTGTCTTAACAACGCCATGATGCGTTTTTGCAGTGCAGCTCGTCCTGTAATAGAGAATGTTTTCAACAACTGAATAACGATTTTAACAGCTGAAACCTGTCCTTGGGGTGGTGGCAGCACTCAGGGCACGACAAAAGTGCTGTCCGATAGCCCTGGGCTAGTACCCTGTAGAGCGACCCGTTGGGCTAGCAGCATTTGCTGTGATAAACTAAATATTGGGAGTGTTTGATGTAATGATTGTTGATTCCATATTAAATTATTTACTGAAAGCTCATTTGTATATCGAGAAAACAATACGCATCCACCCATGTATCCACAGGTGTAATTAAAATACGCACAGATCAGGAATTTGAAAATATGTGAATAAGTTTTTATGCAAGTAACTGTGAGTTAACTTTAAGGTTATTTTGAGCCATTCAAACCGAAGTTGCTTCAAATCTAATGTAATTTATCTAAAGATACAATATGACCGAGATTACATTTGTAGATCACGTGGCAGTTTGTCAGATAAAGTGGTTTTAATTATGCAAGTTAAATTTGAGGTGCCGAAGGTGGGTCATTTCCCGGCTTTTTCTGACATTAACTTGACAGGTCGAGAGGCTTTATTGATGTGCTACAGCTCTCTTCAACTGTTTGGAAAAAAGTCTGCAAGTCGTGTTTCAGACGTGTAAAAGGGGGCCTTTATTTCGTTAAAACGTATCTGTAGCATTTGGAATGATGCTTCACCGGCAGTAAAGAGGATATCTCCGATGATTTACGGAAACTGGAATCACAAACATTAAGCATGTGTTCTGTACTATTGGTGCTAACTCTTCTTGTAAAAGGCATGTTATTTAACTTTTTTGATATTTAAACTCATCAGCAATAGATGAGGTTGGGGGTTGGTGCTTATACGGATGGTGGAACTGGAAACGTATGAGCTGAGAGCCAAGGTAACCATGGCAACCCTGTGAGCTGCAACCACCATCCAGCACCGTCACACTGAATAGAAATTCAGTGGAGAAAAGCTGATACTTACCTAAATGGGAGGGAAGGGTGGGGCAGAACAGCACGAAGGCTTCGCAAAACACAAACACGAGTGATTGCACAATGATTCTCAGAAATCTGAGCCCTGTAAATACTCAGAACCCTGCAACTTACTGGGCCGCCCCACAGCAAATACTGTATGAGCTGCCATGAAGCGTCGATTTTAAGGTTACCGTGTACGTTCAGGGTATAAAATTTTCGATTTTTATTTTTCTCCATAAAAATAAACTTTTTACTATAATCTTTCAAGCAAAAAAAAAAAAAACAATTCAAAACGAGTGAATAGTCGCCGAGATATTGGGAAAAAACCTATTTGCACCGGATGGTGGACAATATGTTAATGCGAATGCAGAAACCGGAGCGATTTGCGCGGGAAATATTGCACGCGAAAAGTTGCTTTGCTTCATGAAGGTTGTGCGCTTTTAGTTTTTCGGCTACGACAATGGGTCAGGTAAACTTAGTCAAAGCCGGAGAATATGTGACAAAATGATAAACCAGTGAACTGTTTGAAGCATGAGAGTTTGCGTGCAGATAAAATTACACGGAAAATTTCCACAGTAGGTGACCGGAAGAAAAGTTAGCGTAAATTGATTGGCCGATCGTCGACAGAGGTGTTTGCGAGCGGTGTTTGTTTGTGTAGTGAAGATTTTTTTCAAGCGCTGTTTTCGCAAGTTTATTTTTGTCTTGAAGAGGACACTTTCAAGAGTTACAACTCAAGGGCGATTTGCTCGATTTCGATCAAATTTGGACAGTCGCTAGATTAACTTATCTTCAACAAAAACGTGTTGGGGAATTAGATAATTCAAAACCGTTTTTCGCTGAGAGCTATTTCCGTGTGATCGCTCCGTCTTTTCTTCTATCGAATTTGAAAATACTCTGTAACTTTTGAACGCAGTCGAATAAAGGAAAACCCCAACACTTTTTTTTAGCTTCTGGGTTCCAGACTTTGAGAAAAATATCAATTTCCCTAAATACAAAAATCACATTTAGTTGTAGCTTTCAAAAGTTGATTTACACCTTCAAGTTTAGACTCGACGGAACATTCAGTAATTCACTTTCTCGCAAAATTAATGAAACATTCGAATAGCTAGTTCAATTAGCTTTAATTTGATACAGGGTTTATGGTATCCGGGCTGTAATCGGGAGCCGCTACAATCCTTAGATTAGAGACACCCCTGAAGGTACACGATAACCTTAACGCCACCTAAATTACATTTAGTCACATTTAACATATAAAACATAAATTTGGGCTAGCTCCTCAAAGCTCTGGGCTATTAACTCATTTCCATTTCTTCTCACCCTGCACTCCTAATACCAAGTTCGAGAGTGTCAATTTTCTGGAGGATGGGTCCACACTATGAAATTTTGAGCAATTTTTGGTTAATTGAGTGGCATCTTTCTTCAACCCCATCCCCTTTTCATCTTTTATGTAACAGTGATGAGTGCCTTTTGTAATAGACTTGTGTGAATGCTCATGGCTGGGTTATTGGGATTTCCATCCATAGAAGGAGAATACTAACTCTATCTGCAGTGGAGGCCCCAGGATATTCTACGCACCCAAGACATTTATGTCTGAATATCCCCCCCATCCCAAACCTTGTACTGTACTCACCAGTGGTAAATTTAGTAGCCTCGCCTGACAGGTCACGGTAAACATGAATGTTCTGAGCAGCTGGCATCTCATTCAGGGTCTCAGAGCTCTGTACAATGTCCACTTCATTGCACATGTGGCCAAAGCAAGAGAGTGAAACCAGCACCGTTTCCACATCAGGACACCATAAAAAAGTTAAGAAAACTTCCTGCAGAGAGAAGAGAAGGCACTCAACTGATTACTGACATTACCACGAGAACTCGTAGCGACTGTCCACATGTGTGTGTTTATTGTTTTCATCTAAAAACAAAACATTTTGAAAATGTTTGTATCTGTTTCTATTTGTTTAGCTGTTCAATGTAAAGAATTGAAAACTATGGAAAATGCTTCTTGAATTAAATTCTATCTACTGGTATGTTCGTAAGTTCACTACTGATTTTGGACTGCAAAGGCCAACAACATGAAGAACAAGGAGATGTATCACTGAACTAAACTTGCGTAGGTTGTGACATCCGAGGGGAATAAGCATGTTTAATTAATAAACTAATACCTATCTTAATAAAGGTGTTAGTGAGGCAGTTAACAGTTAATAAAAATACGAAAGCAATAATTTGTGAAGGAAATACAAATTAAAGAAATAAATGTTTAATGAGTGCCTTCATAGCTGATATAGACATGACTAAATTTTACATCCAGTATTCTTGGCCAAAACTCCCCAAACTCTAAATGATAGAAGCTTTTGAAGCCATGCAATAAATTCACAGTTCAACTTTGATGAAGTCCTAAACCACTTGACTATGCCTTGTGTTTAAAACTTGATAAAACACTCCTGCTTGTTCATTTAACATTTCTTCAAACATATCTACAGAACCATACCTCAAGTTTAGTATGAGAAAGTGTGCAGATTGGTATGTGACAGCCAATAGAAGCTTGTTCCTGTGGAAAACAAATTACACCAAAAATGAGCATAACATGACAGAGCACATAAAGCAAAACAGATTTCAACAAACCTTGTGTTTCCTGAGAAATTCATTTTTACAAAGGGTCAGTTCCCTCAAGTATCTCAGCAGAACAGTTCCATGGCTACCATGACCAATCAAAAACTCTGCAATGGACACCATGACTTGAGAACTTGAAAAGGAAACAGATGAGGCCAACATTATTCACTGATTTAAAGTTCAAAGTTAATTCCAAAGTATAATTACGGTTACCTTGAAAATACTGTACAAAATGTGTTGAGACTGACAACAAAAATAACCTTTTAGTACAATAACTTGAAACGTCAAGCTTGTGAAACACCTTTATGAATGTTCAAGGAACTAAACTATAAACTAATGACATAAATTTCCAATATCTCATTTCTTTTAATAACAAGCTAGCTTCACAATCTAAATCATGACATTCATAAGGAAACAATGCCAAAGAAATTAAAATTCAGTCCCTCCTGCAGCAGTCAGCAGTCAGGTGAAATGCAAAGAAATGGCAACTGTTATACTCCTCAGGGGAGAGTGGGGGTGGGGGTGGGGGGAGGCAACTGTTATACTCCTCAGGGGAGAGTGGGGGGGGGGTGGGGGGGAGGAGGAGGGGGGCACACAATGAATAACAATGATTTACAGAACTGAAAAAAGCACAACAAAAGAGATGACAAACCTAACAGCCCAAAAGAACCCCTAATGAAGGAAGTTCATCTCTGCATTTCAGGAGCCCAGGCAGTACATGTATGTAGTCTGCTGGGAATTACCACCCACGCTGAGGGGCTGGTGGGCAATAGCTAGAGACCCTGGATGTCCAAGGTATGTTACCTGAAATGCAGCTGTTAAAGGTACATTTACCTTATTTCCCAGAATGTAGCAATGGGTGCTACAGGATTCCACATCTCAATATAATCAGACTGAAAGAAGCACAGCAGTGTCTGCAAAGGAATCAATAAATCAATGACCAGGACAACTGCAATAATTATTGTTTGTAGGTCGTGCCGTCAAAGAGTCAATATCACAATGCTGGGTCACATGAGAGGATTAGAAAATCAACATAAACTCTCACTGAAACATACCAGTGTAATCCCAGTGAATTCGCCAGAATTTTTGCTAACATTTTTGCTGGTAAGTGTAAGTTTGGTTGTTTTTGTGAAAATATACTGATCACCTTCCACCAAAATATTGAAAACTCAAACTCCAGCCGTTGAACTGTCCACCATTGCAACCAACTCATTTAATATAGTGGATTACAATCTGCTGTTCCATGCAGAGGAGCTGACCTTTTGACCCCACTAGGCAAAATGTTAAATTATGTTCTCTGAGGGGTGTGGGTCAGAGTTATAATCAATTGAAGAATGCATTTATAATGTATTTACTGCTGCAGCAGCTGTTCAAATTGCTAATTAACTAGAAAATGAAACACTGCCTGCAAATAAAGGTGGGAATCCTGTGCAGGCAGCTGACAACCTATTTTCCAAGGAAATGACCTTTACTACTTTTAGTTAACTCAAAGTTAAGCTTACCTCAGCAGCCTCATGTCTGATTTCAGATGGTAATGTTGGGGTTAGCAAGAGGTTAACAACACCCATTAACACTTGTGTTGAGTTCTTTTGAATCTCCCAGCCATGAAGGTCAGGATTCTGAGGGCAAATCAAGTTAACACTATTAATAATTAAATTATCAGATAAAGCCGAAACTCATTTGATTTGTACGGCTTATTGCTGACCTCACTGACTTTGTCATAGCAAAGCCTTTATATCATTTCCTAGTCTAACCTTTTTGTTGCCTTGACAAGTTTAGTTTTCTTTTCAACTAGTTTTAATTTTTGATAGTTATGTAGGAAATTGACTAATATAGAGTAAAGGCCCATTTAAGCTGCTTCAACATTTGCTTCAACATGCGTTCAACACTTTGTTCAACCAAATGTCAGGTGCATATGAACAGGTCATCCAACATTGTGTTGAATCAAATTTAAATTGATTTCAACCTTCATTCAACATCAATTCAACTTTTCTTTGTTCTTGAAAATGTTGAATGGTGTTGAAGCAGTTTGAACACTCTGTTCAACAATTTGCAGAACACACGCATGCTCTTATGAGGCCGCAAAACTCAATATGGCATCTTTAATCTGGACGGGGGAGTCTGCTTTCTAGTTCTTAGTTCCTCTCAATCAAATTTCTCAAAGTGTTGGTTCCTTTGTTGCCAAAATGTTGGACCCGTTTGAAAAGCCTCCACAAAACTTTGTTTTTGCATCCAACATTTGCCCACTATCATTATCTATTGGTTTACTGAACTATCCAATATTCAAGGGAAAAGATTTTCATTTGCTTTGGCAAGAGTCATTGCTTAGGATAACATGATTTTCTGTCAAAATTTAACTTACGTGAAAAGCAAAAACTGGGTCAGCACGGAAAATCTTCACAAGCCACAGTAACAACTCTTTGTCATGCTTCTTGTTGGAATGAACCTCATCTTCTTTGTGCTTCTTATCCTTTACTTTGTAGATCTGTGAAACAAAAAACAAACCTGTTTGTACTGATATTTATTGTTACAGCCTTACTTGGCTGATCGATTGTCTGTCTGATTGTATGCCTGTGTTCCATTTAGACTGTTGCATTGATTAACTTTGATCAATGCAGCTAACTTTTGTTTCTTTTAGACTTGTTTCACACTTGATTTACTCACTCATTCATTTGATGACAAAATGATTAATATCCTACATCTCTGACTCGCTGATCACTGCCTTGTTTCTCATGACTGATTGGCTGCCCAACTGACTGACTGACTGACTAATGATTGATTGACTGATTGATGGACGAATCCGGATGGATGGATTGGCCGAATGGTCGATTGATTGATTGATTGATTGGAGATGACACTGATTGGCTGGCTGGCAGCCAATAGGCCATTTTACAATTGCACTCAGTGACCTGTCCCATGTATTGAAATAAGGCTGGCTTTGACCTCATTTTGATACAGACCTCACCGCTTTTCTCATGTTATCCATGTTGTCTTAGGCTAACTAGTCCACATTTGCTTGAGAAAGACAGAGAGGTTGGTATCAAAACAAGGTCAACTCTAGCCTCACTTCCACTCAAAGGCCAGGTCACTGAACACACAACTGTTAAATGGGTTGACTGGCTGATTGATGGAGGTGGACAGTCGGATGATTGGTTGATTGATCAATTTATCCACCAGTCGGATTCACCTATCATCATCTTCCTCGTTACACCTTTGGTGGTGCACAAGGCCATGAAGTTCATCCATCATTCTATGAATATTTAATTGCTTGAACAATGTGGTACATTATTTTGTTTAAAAAAAAAATCATTATTAATTCATGAAGGAAATACAAAAGAAATTAATTTTTAATGAGTGTCTTTACATCTGATAAAGACACGGCTAAATGTTAGATACGATTTTCTAGGCCAAAATAACCCAAAATCTAAATTTAAGTGTAAGAATGGATAGATGTAAAGTAACCTTTTTTACTAAGCTGTTCAATAAATTCACTACCCTGGATGCCAGAGGTCTTCTCGCTCACCAGCAGCGAGGAGCGTCAAAGCGAATAGTGCTGTTCGCATTCGCGACTTGCTTTCGTGGCTTCGCTGCTCAATTCTGTTGCCCCCAACGAGAAAAAAAACCTCTGGCACCCAGGGTATAAATTCGCAATTTATTAATGTTTTATCAAGTCCTAAACACTCGGCTGCAGCTCATGTTTAAAACTTGATAAAACACTCCTGCTCATTTATTAAACACTACACCATACATGTATGTACCTAATGTTTGTTTGATATATATTGCCTGTTGTCTGACTGACCTGGCTTAGCCTTGATTGTTGTCCCTCCTGTTCTGCATTCTGGACCCTACAACAAGTACTCTACAAAATAAAAGTTGTTGTGCATGTTATCGCTGTGAAGCCACCAGGCTTTGCAGCAGACTATTCCAGGCTCCTTACGTCATCAGCCTGGGTTGCGGGGAAGGCATTTGAGATTTTCAAGATGTATATCACCTCTTTTGCCTCGATCTCGTGGCCCTCAAATCGAGGCCCTTAATTCCACTCAGTTCATTCATTCAGAGAGAAAACACATGAGTCACACATGATTTTTAGCGCTGAAATCAAAAGGCAATACCCAAATGACGTGACTACGAGATGTGACATGAAGAATTTATGGCAGAGAAATCCAGTTTTGTTTCTCAAGCCACGTTTTTCCGAATGCAAAGAGTTTGAAAGCAAGGTAAGATGACAAGATTGGAACTGCAGCCAACAATGCCGATACGTTTCTCGGAATATTTCAACCAATTTTTGGAAGTCTACAGTAAAATAAATTCGATATTTTATTGGAAATTCACTTGGTTGTATTTAATTTATTGATGCCGCAGTTCTTTAGTGTTTTTGTGACAATGTAAGAGTTGCATTTGATCAGGGAATCAGGCGCTGATAAAATGTTTATGCATATAAGGGTTCCCACTAAGCGGAAGATTGAACACTATCCGAACGCAAACAGTTTGACAGAAAGGTAAGATGACAAGATTGGATCGGCAGGTGATAACGTTGATACATTTCTAGGAATATTTCAACCAATTCCTTGAAGTCTACGGTGAAGTAAATTCGATATTTTATTGGGAATTCACATGGTTGTATTTAATTTATTGATGCCGCAGTTCTTCAGTGTTGAGTCACAGTTTCATCAGGGAATCAGGCGCTGATAAAATGTTTACGCATAGAAGGGCTCCCACGAAGCGAAGATTGAATGCTATTCGCTTTTTAAAAATTGATAAAACCATAAATCAATCACTACAATCGATATTGTATGGTAAATTTGCATGACTCAAAAGACCCTGTTGACCTTGTTGTTGTTGCATGCAGATTGAAAGGAATGCAGATCTATCACGGGACTTTCCCTGGCGGACTCATTCTTCTCAAAAACTGAAACCTTGAAAGAAACTCGTATTAAACTGAAAGTTCCTCATCATAGTGAAGAAATTAGACTAAAATAAAATAAAAAAACTTAACTCCGAGGCTGTCGGTTGAAAGGCCATTTACTGAAATTGTAAACATATGAACTCGCTATAGAAATCTTATACTTTTCAGCAGTAGAGTAACGCAACAAACCCAGAATTGTTAACATAACGTTATACTTTTCAATATCAGAGTAACAGAACAATCCCTTCTCGATACATTTTGTAATTGTTGGTCAAAAAGTTTAGGGACATTTACACGAAAGTACAAAGCAACAATGAATGAATGAATGAAGACAATAAAAAGTCAATCAAGTCGCTCATCTGTCATCTGTTTACCATCTAACAGTAAGGTACATTCCCTTCACAACATCGCCTTCTACCACCGTTCCTCTGCATATGGTTTACTTGTAGCACTTCACTTTCCAATGGGAACTTCTAAGTTCAATCATTATTTGTGTGGTACTTACTTGAGAGAAGGCACTTATTTTAGAATATGGTCGTTGGGAAGTAGCTTGGCATCAAAACTGAGGTAGTAACTTACCAAGAATAGGTGCCTGAGAGCTGGAGCTTTAGGGTGAAGTACTTCAGCTTTTGGCCACCACCTTAGGGGAACCTGGAATGAGAACAAGCACTCTTCAAACCTTCAGCCTCTCTAACTGCCAACTGATCTAACAAGACTTGCCATTATTTTTCCGGGAAACCACAGGAGTTACAGTTGAACCATGATTATCTGGACCTTGAAAATCAGGACTTCTCGATTATCAAGACTATTAACTTTTCCTCTTGTCCTGTATTTTTCATGAATATTATTAAGCCATAATGAAAACTATAGAAACTAAATAATTATATATAATTATGATTTACTTTTAATTTACACATTGAAAAGTGCATTTGAAGGGCTGAGAGCATAACAGACCTATGTCGAATTTTAGGTAGTTGTTTTTTGATTTTGCTCGGATTTGTCCAAATATTTGCATGTGAACTGCAATTCGATTGAAAGAAGATGTAATGCAATTTGCAAACCACTCTCGTGGAAGGTTGGTTTCTTTGTGTATATTACAGGTTAAATTTGATCTCAGGTTATTTTTGATTTAACCTAGGTCAAAATGAAATAGTTTGTCTTCTCATGAATAATTAGGGTTAGGATACAAAGGAATTTCATTTTGACCTAGGTTAAATAAAAAATAGGCAGTGAAAACGTAAAGCTTGTGGGATGTGGCTGGAGTGACAAGGATATACCTCACAAATTAATGTGATTTGGTAAGCTGAAGCCACTCTAAAGGCACTAAGACCACATGGTAGCGGGCATTACCCCTTAAATCTACCAAAGCAAAGATTGAGCCCAAGCATTAGCAGCCATGGACAAATTTACCCTGTAACATGTATGTAACATGCATTATAATCTCGAAAACGAAAAAAAAAAAAAAATCAGTGAAAAAAATACCAGACAATGTTTTTCAATCAAATTGCAGTTCACATGCAGAAAGTTGCACAAATCCAAGCAAAATCAAAAAACGGTCTAAAATTCGACATAGGTTGGTTATGCTCTAAGCCCTTCATTTGAAACAGCTTTGTTTTCCTTCCAAAGAATAATATTCTAAGCACTCTTGTGCATTGTAAGTGAAGTGCCTTCGACTGAGTTTTGATTGGCTGAGACTTGTTTTGTTGCAAAGTGAAATTTCAGATTTATTTTGTCTCATTAATATTCATATGTTTGATTATCCGGAAACTCCAGACAATTGAAGTTCAACTGCAGATGTAAAACACTAATCATGAGCAACAAATAATAGCAAAATATCCCCCTATTCATCTTACAGCCTATCAGCACTTTCCAAAATTCTATTAATATCACATGTGTATCTAACTGTTACCTCTTTCACAACAGAGTACGTCCCTTTCACATATGCAAGATGGTAAATGATGGGTGAATTTGGTTGGAGGCAGACATCAAAATGCTGGTTGTTTCTGTAGTTGATGCGGAAACTTGACACAAAGCAGTCAACCATGAGCTCCTCTGTGGTAAGAAAGCTTCCAGATCCTGTTGAAAATGGCTTGTTTATATTAAATAGAAGAGCCTGAAAGAGAAAGCACACCTGGTAAATCCAACAAGTTTCTGGTTTATTATCACTATGAAAACCATGGCTATCTTGAACCTTGGTATCTCACAGAGAAAGTTCTTTTGAAACAGGCTGTTTACAACAAACTACCTACTTGTTTTATGCCTCTGACCGAAATGTCCACAATGTCTGTTTTTTTTTTAGGCAAAAGAAAGGTTATTTCTACAATAAGAAACTGTGTCACCCATGGATACAATTAAGTCCTTCAATAATTATTATATGCCCATGGGAGCATATGACCTATGAGATGTTTCCCATTGCAAGCATACATACACAAAAGGTATGTCTTCAGATATTAGTCAGTTCAAATATCAGCAAATTAATAAAAGTGGCACTCTACAACTTCAAACAGAGGTATTATCAAATAATTGAAGGGCTTGGTGGAAAACTATGCTAAGTGGATTTTTGGGAGTTTTTTTTTTTTTTGCTCCAAAATTGCTGGTTTTTTTGCATACAGGCTTGTTTTTATGTGGTAAACATTGCTCTGTATTCTATTTTGCTGCTTTGCACTTAGTCTTCGAGAAAACACGGGCCAAAAAACAAGTTCACCTAAAAATCCACTTAGCATAGTTTTCCACCAAGCTCTTCATAAGTCTGCCTTATTAACATTCATCAAGCAATGCCCAAGGGTATTCTTTATGTGCAATGTCCCTTTTTGACTCATAAACAGCACACAAGATGCCCTTCCGACTTGGAAATGGTCGACGTTTTTAAATGCAGTGAGTGTTTTGCTTACTGATAGTGCTCAAGAAGCTTCCTTAGCTGGAAAACAGTGCACAAAATTCTTGGTTGACTTAAAAACAGCACACAGCAGCCTTGATTAACCTTAAGCCAACGCGCATAGATTTTGTCCAACTTGAAAACAGCACTCTTAAGATTAAGGGTTATTGTTAAATTTAGAGTTAGGGTTAAATTAGGGCTAGGGTTAGTGTTGGGGGTTAGGCCTTGGGTTAGAGTTAGGGTTAGGGTTAGAGCTAGGGTTACGGTTAGAGCTAGGGTTAGAGCTAGGAATAGGGTTCGGCCTAGGGCATTGCAAACGCTAACGTTAAAGTAAGCGGCGTATTTTGAGTCTCAATCAGCTTAAAGGGTTTCTCTGAAATGAAAAGAACGCACAGGTTTCTTGGTTGACTCTTAATTTTTTTGGAAATGCTTTGGCCGATATAAGTAAAGTGCTGAAGAGGGTGTTTTCGTTGAAAACGGCACACAGCAGGATCGGGGTTGATTCTAACTCAGTGCTCAAAAAGCTTGCTGTTGGCTGAGAAATAGAATAAAATATTAAAGACGGCTGTTTTTACTTGAAGATAGGTTTCAGCCAATACCAAAAACTTCTGTTCGTGAGCAACACCAAAAATTCGAGTTAACGATGTTCAAGGGCAAAATTAAGAGTTAAAAGAGTGAGCTGTTTCCCGTCGGTTTCCACTCCGAAACAGAGCGTTGTCAAATGGAACCAGTGGAATGATAATCATATCACAAATCAACGTAAATGATGACAGTGAAAAAATTGGAACAAAATACTTAACTATTTTTGTTGGCTTCAAAATGCAAAATACAGTGTATTTGCATAAGATGTGAAATTTAATCCCTATCCTCTGATGCGTAACACAACGACTTGTTAAAATATATCGCGTGCAAATACTTTTTTTGCTGGTGTTTATCTCGCTTCAAAATACGTTTTGCTGATGTTTACAAGCCTCCATAGAATCAAAATTATAACCGAGTTGATCGAAGCAAAAGTGATTTATATGTTGAAATTTGGCTGCATGTCTACCTGTTTTTACATGACAACTTGACGACCGGCCACGATTAATATTTGCCACGTGCGCCAATGTAACTTTTCCCTGGATTGTTTTCAAGATACTCATCGAAAACGGATGGACTTGTCGTCATGCTGATTTCCCTCTCTCGGATGAATTCTCTGTAATGTTTCAAAATTTTGATGAACTGTTTCACTGCTTCGGTGGCCCGCAAGACAGCGCCCACTTCAGCCACAATGAATTGTGGGAATGTTATGCCCTCCGCGAGCGAAAGACACTCACTGCAAACATCACTGAGTTTTTATCCCTAAACTCTAAAAACACCTCTCCTTTTTGCAAATTCTAGTAAGGCAACCTTTCAGAAATGGACCAAGACTAGCAAAGCCGAGCTGCTTTTTAGACGAGAGATGCTTTGAGAGTTTTTTTTTCTGCCTGGCTCTTAATCTCTACTCCCAAACTGGAGAGTCAATATATCTCTTCATGGTTTGGCAAGCAGAGAAAACACAACTGCTTCTTTCAGCAATGCTAGACTTGCGGGTCTATAGACTTAATGATGTCCCTCAACCACCGGGTGAACAGGCAAACGGACATAATTCGATTAAATCAACCAAGCTAGCGCGGATCAAGTCAGGAGCTTCGGCAGACACGTCGCATAAGTACCGATGTTTTAACCGCCAAAACTTTTAGTCTACGTCACACTATGGAACAATCCTTTCTACCTGTCAATCATTTCATGCCCAGTTTCAGTTTTACTCTTCAGTTATGAGCATTTGGTGTTTACTGAGTTTTCAAATAAAGAATACCCTTGGGCATTGCTTCATGAATGTTAATAAGGCAGACTTATGAAGGGCTTGGTGGAAAACTATGCTAAGTGGATTTTTGGGAGTTTTTTTTTTTATTTTGCTCCAAAATTGCTGGTTTTTTGCATACAGGCTTGTTTTTATGTGGTAAACATTGCTCTGTATTCTATTTTGCTGCTTTGCGCTTAGTCTTCGAGAAAACACAGGCCAAAAATGCATTCACCTAAAAATCCACTTGGCATAGTTTTCCACCAAGCCCTTCAATTATTCTTTAATCTACAAAATAATAGTTTGGCATCATCCAAAATGGAAAGCTGTAAGTGCAAAGAAAAACATTATTCACCCTGAGCAACAAAACTGTAATACATTTATTATTAACTCTCACTTAGTACACGGGCTGTGTCAATTTTGCGGGTCATATTCTACAGTACGGCCTGCTTGACTTCAACTAGTTTTCTTTTCCGCATAGCGGATTAACCACAGAGATGCAATAAATATCTTTGCTAACCTCATTTTCTTGCTCCATACTGTAAGTTATGGATCCTCATATTTTCCCATTAATTTATGGCCTGCGCACTTAGCACTTGGGCCATAAATCGATGGGAAAAAACTCGGTCCGTAACTTACAGTACAGACCTCCAACTCGGTTAGTAAGAGGTATGTATACTGTACCTTCAATTCATTGAGCATGGTGACAACGAGGAAACAAAGCACAGAGTTATCCTCAGGCTTCATGTAAGTGGCAACCTTGCAGAGTTTGACGCACACCACAGCCGCACTCTCAGTCAAGGTCTTTGAACTGGTGAGAGCTTTCTTTAGGTGGTCAAGAAACTCTTTCTAGGGAAACCCATGCAAAAATTATAAGAAGAAAGAATGAATTTAAATAACTAAAACGTACATCGTATACCGGTAAGTAAGCTTTGTTATCTGGACACAACAGGCAAGAAGCTTCAGGTTGCTGCAAAATTCAGGAGAGAGAGAACTTTTGTTCACAATTTGCAAACCTGCTCTTCATCATGCTCACAAGGTCTGGCACAGTGTATATTGGGTGACAAAAGCAACAGCCTGTTTTGACCAGAAATTCCACATCTGGTTTAAAAGCGTTACGATGCTTCCCTGGCCTAATAGTCTAAAAGGATCGGGAAACTGTTTTTCATGATCCCCTCAAAATACTAATTATTAGAACTCCCAGGAGCCGCATTAGTAGAACGTTTCAATAAAAAACTTGACAACTTATTGAGTAGCTATCAGTATCACAATTTATAATCATTACAGTATGTCTTGCTCCCTCTTCCACTAAGCAATCCTGTTAGAAATTTCATCAACTGGAATATTAATTTTGAAGACATGCTTAGTGCTGCACTGTCCAACACTGGAAAGAGGTACAGTTAGAGTAGAAGGTGTAATAACTATCTGTGCTTTATCTGGTACCTTGTTAGCCTTGCTGGCATCAAAGATTTTTTCACAAGTAGCTATTTGTTCAAGCATGTCCTAATGAAAAAAGAAATAGTACATCATCAGACTTGAGTTGTTTTTACACAAGACCTTTTACAAGCAGGAAAAATCCTCTACAATAGCCATATTTGACTCCATCACAAACAACATATAACTAATTCTCTCACTTGAGAACAATATAACCATTATAATCTTGCAGGGAATAAGCCAGAATTTGATTAGCATGGCCACTTTGTCTCCTCAGTGAATTTTTCTGGGGAAATTATGGTTGAGATTTAGAGAGTAAACACAAGTGTACAAGGAAAACATGGGCATTAACACAATAAGAAAGTATAGAGGAAATACATACAGTAGGTTTTGAAAGTACACATTTGCATACAGAGTGTCAGAAGATCTCCACCTACATGTTTAAGGTTTGTGTGGTCCAAACCTAAACTCGAACCCAGAGTCTTTGCTCCCCTTGACCAGCAATCTGGAAAGGAGAGACTCAGAAAGATCTGATCCAGAAGCTCGAAAATAGCTGAAATTTTCCAGTTGAACTGTGCATGGTTAGGGTTCAGTGTCAAGTAAGAGTTCTGTTTTACTTATAATAATAAATAATAAAAGTATTTATATAGCGCCTATACTTTCCAGTGCTAAGCGCTTTACAATGCTTCAAAAAGATCGGTTAAAAAGTAAAAGTCTAAAAATCATTACATATATATGTACATAATCACAAAATACAAAATAAAAACCTAAGATAGTTCATAAACTCGCTTAAAAAGAAAGGTCTTCAATTTGGATTTGAACCTATCTACATCATTGATCGATCTAACGTCAATAGGCAAATCATTGCAGAGTATCGGGGCAATGACTGAAAAGCCCTAAAACCATGTCTTTAAGTTATAGGGTTTAATAATAAGACGCCATTTGTCTGAAGATGAGCGAAGGTTCCTTGTAGGTTCATAAACATGGATTAGGTCAACCAAATAGTCAGGAGCTAAATTGTTGAGTATCTTAAAACAAATGAGATTAATCTTAAAGATTATTCTTTGCTCCACCGGTAGCCAGTGCAACTCCTTTAGAGTACAACTTATATGATCAAACTTGCTTAAGCAGGCAATCACACGTGCTGCAGCGTTTTGAACACTTTGAAGTTTGCTAATTTCATACTTGGGAAGACCATGTAAATGCGAGTTGCAGAAATCCAGCTTTGAATTTACAAATGCGTGCACAAGAACTTCCGCCGTTGTGGCATTAATGTACTTACGAATCTTAGCTATATTTCTTAGGTGGTAGAATGCCTCTTTAACTACGTTGTTAATATGAAAAGACATCGTTAGAGTATTATCGAAAATGACGCCGATATTAAGCGTCTTATTTGTAGGCTCGATGATAACAGTTCCTATTTTAATTGAAGTTAGCCGTGGGGGGAGTCTAAACCTAGAATAGAGAATGAGAAGTTCCGTTTTGTCAGTATTTAATTTCAGTTTATTAGTAGCCATCCAGTTGGTGATATCAACAAGAAAGCTTTCAATCTGGGAAATTGTAGTGGTAAGATCATCCATATCATCACAACTGAAGGTGGTGTACAGTTGAGTATCATCAGCATACATATGGAAGTCCATGTCATGACATCGTATTAGGTCACCAAGCAGGGCCGTGTACAAGAGATACAGCAACGGACCCAACACAGACCCCTGGGGTACACCAAATCTGAGCGGACGAGCTGAAGAGGTAGATCCATTGATCTGAACTGACTGGGAATGATTAGTAAGATAAGACTGCAGCCACAAAAGTGCTTTTCCTTTTATACCAAACCTGGATTGTAGTCTGTGTAATAAGATCATATGATCAACGGTATTGAAGGCTGCTGATAGATCTAGCAGCAAGAGAACAACGCATTGCTTATCATCAATTGATTTCAAAATATCATTTTGAACACGAAGAAGCGCTGTCTCACAACTGTGGTGTTTCTTATAAGCAGACTGGAGACCTTCATTCAGATCATTATCACACAAATAATTCGTCAGACGAATGGCCGCAGCTTTTTCGATAACTTTAGACAAAAACTTCAGGTTAGATACTGGTCGAAAGTTAGAAAAAATTTCAAAGTCTAGGGACGGCTTCGTCAGCAAAGGAGACAACACTGCATTCTTCATGGAACTTGGCATAGAAGCTGAATTGAATGAGAGGTTTACGACTCTATTAATAATAGGTAGTAAATCATCAATACAGCAACGTAGAAGAGAAGCAGGTACAGGATCGAGAGAACACGATTTGGCGGCGATTTTTTTCACAAAACCAGAAAGTTCATCCTCTGAGGTAGGAGAGAATTCGCTTAATTCACATGAAGTTGTGGCCTCATCTATCAATGGAAAAGCAGAAGCATCAGTAATAGATAGCGTATCCAGTTGATGCCTGATTGTCACAATTTTATCACCGAAGAAGTCAGCGAACTTATCACATAATTCCTTTGAAGAGCCACAGGATGGATAGTGGTTTTGAGGCTTACGATGCAGCATACGGTCTATGGTGTTAAAAAAGACTTTGGGATCCGATTTATTTTTCATTAATAAACTAAGCGTAATAATTCATCTTTGAAGACTTCAAGAGCTTACGAACTTGACTACACTGATCAGCATATTGCAGTCTATCTGTTTCAGTTCCAGACTTACGCCAACGCCTTTCCAGTTTACAACGTTTACGTTTTTCTACGGCAATTTCCTCACTATACCACGGCGCAGATGGACGAGGTGTTACAAAGCATGTTTTTAATGGAGCATGCACGTCCACAACCTTGCCCAATTCCCTATCATATTGATCACATAAATCATTCACATTGCATGCAGGTAAGGAGAAAAGTGTGGAAGCCATGACATCGTTGCGAAATTCAATTGGATCAACACCACAAATTTTCCGATATTGTACATTAATTTGAATTGTACATGTACATACATGCATTATGCCCGAGTCTCATGCCCATGGATCAAAGACATCAAACCCACGCATTGAGGGCAATTTCTCAAGCCTGACTCACAAATAATCCAGAAGACTTATTCTTATTGTTTAACACATTAACAACGACAACAACAACAATTTATATTATGAAAGGTGTTCGTCATCGTGATTTCAAATGATAGCTGAGTTAATCTTTTGTCTCACGATTGAGTCACAAAGATGTGGATCGCGACGCTTCGACCGCTATACTGCTGGTCTTCATCAGGTGATGGTGTCGACTGGCTGCGTGTGAGTATAAGAAGCACTGTGGCTGGTGGTGATTGGTGTGTTTCGATCCTAGCTTAGGCTGTTGTTGATTGGAGGATTTCGATCCTTGTCGTTCAGACTAGAAATTGTTCCCTCAGCGGTCTGCTTTGGTACTGATCGGCTGTTGTGTTGTTTGATGGTGGGCATCCACGCTTCAGGAATTTCAACTCCACTGTCCCTGTTGATGTTGTTAGGGTGAAGTCTTATGTGAATAGCCTCTTTAACCCTACGGGTGTACCAATGTGGGTCTCTGTCAATAAATTTAACTTCGTCCCAGAGCGGATAATGTCCGGTCGCGTTGCTATGTTCTGAAACGCCGGAGGATTGGGTTCGAGCAAGCCGTATGTCTCTAACATGTTCCTTAATCCGTTCATGCATAGATCTTCCTGTCTCTCCAATACAGCAGTATAGCGGTCGAAACGTCACGATCCACATCTTTGTGACTCAATCGTGAGACAAAAGATTAACTCAGTTATCAACAACAATTTATTTGTACCCCAACAATTATTATTAGAAGTAAATTTCACCAGTAAATTTTCCCCAGAAAATGTTCCATTAACGTCTGTGTTGCAAGTGGAGATTGGGTGCTCAGGGACGAGGGGGCTGGTACTGCCAACCCAAACCCAGGTCGGTAGAACACCCCATAAGCCCGCCGTACCCGCAACCGAGCCACAAGCCCCGCCCGCAACACCAAGCCCCAAACAAAGCACCCGTCACACTGAACTAGGAGTTCAATGGAAGAAAAAATAAATAATAATAATAATAATAATTATAATAATAATAATAATAATAATAATAATAATAATAAGACGAAGAAGACGAAGAAGACGAAGAAGACAAAGAAGAAGAAGAAGAAGAAAACTAAAGGGAGGGGAGGGAGGGGAAATACTCGAAAACACACGAGCTACAATGCCCCATACACAGAGCAAGTAAAAACTACAAACACAAGGAAAAGGTGCACGCATAAAATATAACAGAACCACCGCCGACCACTGGACTACCTGAAGATGTCAGACATAAGCCAGAAAGGCTACTAGCAAAAGCTAATGCCATGCGATGCCAATAACTGAGCAAAAACTTGCTCCTAGTCATTAACTAGGTTAAATTGTATTTAACCCCATATAAACAGAGCTTAATGGGGGAAGGAGTGTGACTCCTACTGTATCAGAACAGGCTTGAAAGTCAAGTTCCAGTTTACATTTGAGGGACTGAAAGCAAACCCCTCTGAAGTGTTCAGAAGTCATCGGAACATCTTCGGACATTTTCAGCAGCATTAAGAAGTCTTCCGGAAATTGTCGGAAGTAGCCAGAACATTTTCAGAAATCCCGGTCATGAGGAGACAAAAATCTTGTGCATTTGACTCAGAAAAAGCTGGCAGGTATACACTGTAGAATTGTTGGAAAAAAAAAACAATCAGAATCTTAGAGAGTTGCTCATTTCTTCAAGTGTGTGCACGCATGATTCGTCAGGTACAAGATTGGTCCAAGTCTTGACCCTAGAGGTGACATTACATTATTATGTACCTACCGGACATAAAATAAGAAGTAAGATCTGAAGAGGCCAAACTGCAGCCTTCCTTTTAGAACTTTCAGCAAAGTTATCAACCAAGTCAAAAAGCTTTTCTGCATACTCTGAAAAAGACAATTTATAAAAAGCAAAACATGTGCTAGACTTTCCTCTCCTTAATTAAAGGAAAAGTGTCACAGATCTGGCGCATGTGCAGTAGTGATACATCAACTTGAAAAAGCTGGCAAATTTTTTCAAGTTTCGTCGCCGATGTATATATATCTTCAATTGTCAATGCCATTCATATAGCACGAAACAAACAAACAAAAATCTCAAAAAGAGAAATATAGCTAAGGCTTCAATGTGTATTATAAGAAATACTGGCCGAAATCAATCCTACGGATCAAATTGAAGATGGAGGACAGAATGATAAGCAATCTGTTACTCACTCGAGAGCATCATCGCACATGCTTGGCCATGACACTGCTCCTCCCATACCATATACCTTATTCCAAAATGCAGACAATTTATTATTCTTTTGTTTGCATGTTAATTAGTCCTCTTTGCCTCGTCAACATGTACAAAATACAAAAGAATTTTGATGTAAAAACAAGGCTGCAAAAACAAGGCAAAGAGGGCTAATTAACATGCAAACAAAAGAATAATAAATTGGCCGCCATTTTGGAATACAGTAAGGTGTACAGCTGACAAAGAGGGGAGAAGGGTCCATACTAAATGTATATTGAATGCTTAGAAAAAGAGTGCAATTTATGTAAACTAGGTGTATGCTGAAGTATTAGAGAGGCTGGAAGTTCATTTGCCTGCAGTTACCTGATGATTTTGCTCCTCTGAGTATAACATAATGATACACTCAGACAAGTAATAATACATACCTGAAAGTTCAACAGATGGTTGTCTTTGTAGTTGAGCAAATTCATCAGGGCTGTTCTCAATCCAGTTCCATATTGCCTAAAGAAAATAGTCAAGCACATAATCAAGAGAATGAGGCTACACATGGCTACACAGTCCCATTCAATCAAAGTTTATTCAAACTACTTGTAACACATAATTATTAACTTTAATAACTACCTTCTACATTTCCAAATCTTACTACTATTTAAATTCTAGCATATTTTTTATACAATTTCACAGTCACGTAGACTGAAGCTGTTCTGACATGGTAATCAATACACTTCAATTAGTCACACACAGCAGTTGCACTTGTAGAAACTGTTTACTTACACTGTATGTTATTATATTTAGGAAAATACTCGTAAAAATTTTGACTTACCTTTTCTAGTCCAGACACAAGTGCCAGCTGGCCAATTTTCTTTAGTGATTTAAATACTTGAATGCTTTCTGAAGGAACAATCATTCAATGTTACCATTAATAACCATGAAACAAAAACAGACAACAGGAATGATGAAAAAAATACATGTAAAGTGAGATATCAATTGAACATATTCCACAAAAATAATATTTAATCAAGAAAAGTTACAAAATAATTACCCGGGCTGCGCGCGTCTCGCGCGGCGCCCGGGTCTTAAACTACCGACGGTTCTTCTTTTTCGTCGTCGAGTATCATCCACAAATGGCACTTCCGGCGTTTCTGCGCAAGCGCTAACTATTTTTAACAACAGTGATGCGTGTTGTCACGTATGGGAAAATGTCGATTCATCTTGTGGCTTTTGAAGTCTGAACAAACAATATGTTAAGAGAAGTGTCTATGCGAATGTTTGGAAGTTCAACGGCGAGAGGAAAGTTTTTAACATGAGTAAACTCAACGGGAGATGGACTTCCGTGTTTCCCCGTGTCTGCTTCAGTAGACAGCAAGTAGTCTCTAATTTTGGCGACAGATTGTGGGGGCACGTACGCGCGCGAAGTTGCGAGGAGACGCGACGCGAGGGGAGCGCCAAAAATTAGAGACTACAGACAAAGGGAGTTTGACCTATTCGAGTGTAAATCTCATATCAACAGCAAGAATGATGCCTGTTGTCACGTATCGGAAAACGTCGATTCACCTTGTGTTTTTGGAGTCTGAACAACTAATATGTTAAGACAAGTGTCTATACGAATGTTTGTAAGTTCAACAGCGAGAAGAAAGCTTTTAACATGACCAAAATTTAACTCCAGATGGACTGCCGTGTTCCTGTATCCGCTCCATTGAGATGTACATTTTGTTGAATAACTCAAGTACGGGATATCACACACCTCTGAGACTTTGACAGGTAGTTTATTTACTATTTTGCCACAATATCTCAATTTCTGGACTTTAATTTTTGAATGATAAGCGATTATATTTTACAAATGTACTAGCGTCCCTTGAAACTGTCCAGAAACGTTCCTTTCTTGTGTTTCAAATGACCCTGGATTAACGTATTTGTAAACAGTTTCACCCTGCTAATTAATTTTCTACTCACATTTCACCGAGACTCCATTCACATTTATGGAGTCTTTATGCGAAAAAATCCAACATCGTTCAATAAGCGTTTCCTTTCTCAAACAATTATCCATCGAAGCGAAAACAAGTGTGCTTAGTTTTTTTTTTTTTTGGAATCAATACACTATTTTTATCATCTTGCATAACGATAAAACTCTGCGGCCTAAAGTTCATTGTTCCTGCCTGTGACGCAGCTAACCCGGGTTCGATGTCCTTTAGTGGTATATAGCACGGGCTTTATTTTTTCTGTTTCTCTTTTTCTTGTTCTTTTAGAAATATTTTTTACAAGTGTTATAATTATTGTGCTCAATGGTTGAGCTGTATTTTAGAGGAATATATGTTGATAGGGGTCTAAAGAAATTGACTCCAACACAAGCTAAACACAATGCGTCCGATGTAAGAAAGACAGACTTCCCTCTATTCTTTTGTTTAGCACTAAGTTAGGGATACAATACTGTTTTTTGCAAGCCCGGGTTTAGGCTAATTGTAGCCTCTTGTTAAATTTTAAAATTATGAATTAAATCTATTAATTGAGATAAATAATTTACAAATAAATACAAAACTTAAATTAATATATTAGATAATACAAATTAAGATACAAAAAAGTAATGTAAATTCTAAAATGCTATAGCAATAAATTAGCAGGGATAACTCAGAACATTTATGTTTGAAGTAAATCAAATCAAATCAAAACTTTATTTATCCACAAAGTCCATTTCACTAAATAATGCTCTCCCATGGAGCCATGCATTAAAAATACGATAACTATTAATTTAATGATGACCATTAAACTATTAAACTATTTGGAAATGCATAAATACACACCACAAAGAACCAAATGACTGAACATACCTTGTAGGAGAATTTTGAGAGAGGACACATTCACATGTAAATATCTAATGAGCTCAAGTTCCCCAGTGTCGGAATTATCTTCAGTGTTGGCAAGAACATGAAGCCTAGAAGATCACACAAAACAGTTCATTGTCGTGTATAAGATACATTATTATATGACTGGCTCTTTCAGCGGTCAAGATGAATCAATTCTCCTGCTGTGATTGGCTACCTCCAAGGTCAAGATGGAGCCATCTTGACCGCTCGGGATAGCCTGTTCGTCCCGCGTTTTACTGTCTTTTAATAGCGTCCTTTGATTCATATAATAAATCCTTTATTGACCACGCTTGTTCGGTAAAGATGGCGGGATATTGACCTCGTTCTTTTTTAGCGTGTTTATGGACCTCGACTTTGTCTCGGTCCATAAACACGCAAAAAAAGAACTTGGTCAATATCCCGCCATCTGGACCTCACGCTTGGCCAATAACCCATATGTACATGGATGAATGGCAGTTTGTAAGTTAATATTACACAAACTAGGCAGACATAATTCTAAATTTCTGTTTTCATGGGAGATGCAGTGGTGTGGTGGTTACGGTGTATGTACTGTGATTTGAGGCACGGCAGTTTGAAGCCTAGCCACTGCTTAATTGTATGTGTTCTTTCAGCCATGGACAGCTGTTTCAGCCTTGTTAGGCCTCATCAGCATGGCATAGCTAATGCTCAGGCTCAAGTACACACATATCCATAAAACAAGCAGTGAAAACGTAAAGCTTGTGGGATGTGGCTGGAGTGACAAGGATATACCTCACAAATTAATGTGATTTCACTGCTTGTTTTATGGATATGTGGGTACTTGAGCCTGAGCATTAGCTATGCCATGCTGATAAGGCCTAACAAGGCCGAAACAGCTGTCCATGGCTGCTAATGCTTGGGCTCAATCTTTGCTTTGGTAGATTTAAGGGGTAATGCCTGCTACCATGTGGCCTTAGTGCCTTTAGAGTGGCTTCAGCTTACCAAATCACATTAATTTGTGAGGTATATACTAGAGGCCATAGGCAGTTTGAAGCCTAGCCTAGGTGCTGTATAGGGTCTTGGATTCCTTTGCAGTTTATCCTTTGGCAAGTTTTTGTTTTTGTTTTTATTAATTGTTGTTTACTAGTCTTTGTGCCATAAATTGTAATATATAAATACTTTAGGTAGATGTATACCTTATCCCTGATTTCTGTGGCCTAATGCCTAACTCAAATAATTAGTTTAACCCATTGGCACTCGCGCTGGCCAAAACCAGCCGCGCAGAACCACGTCCCTTGTACCGCTTGTGACGTCATCAGTTTTAATGCTCATGGACAACTTTTACATGTAGCATGTGTAGGAGGAAGAGAACTTTCAAACCATACCCAAATGAACACGATAGCCCCTGACCTAATCCTATGATCCTAAAAGTTTTCCTCAAATCTTTTGCCACTGAAAGGCCCACCAAGAGAAAAAGAAAGCTAGGCAAGAAAAGCGAAAGAAAAGGGGAGGAGAGAAAGCGAAATGTAGAAGGAGAGGGGATGGTGAAACTTTTCAACCCAAAAACTATCTCGAATTTTGCTTTCTGCACATGCCCAAACTTTGAAAGCTAATATTAAACATTAGGAACAGAAGGGTGCGATGAACTCCACCAGCAAACAGAGTTTTGGGCAGTTTTGGTTCTTTTTGGCTAGAATCTGGCCAGAAAATGGCTCAACAGGCTTCAAAAGGTGTTTTCTGGCAAAATGCTTGGGAGTCAATGGGTTAAGCAAAGGATACAGTTTTTTGAAAAAAATCCACCTTTGAGCATAAAACAACCCAATTTGCCTATAAAATGCCAAATCAAGTGGGAAAAACGAAAAAACACAAATTTTAGCATTTTTGATTAACCCATTGGCACCCGTGCTGGCCAAAACCGGCTGTGCAGAACCACGTCCCTTGTACCGCTTGTGATGTCATCAGTTTTAATGCTCGCAGACAACTTTACCATGTAACATGTGTAGGGAGAAGAGACCTTTCAAACCATACCCAAATGAACACGATTCCATCTAGCAGGCCAGAGAAAACGCAAAAAACCCAAGTGACATTGAGCCAAAAATTTGAATGAAAATCTTGTTCCACTACCCACCTGCACTTCCTTCCACCTAATCCTATGATCCTAAAAGTTTTCCTCAAATCTTCAAAAGGTGTTTTCTGGCAAAATGCTTGGGAGACAATGGGTTAAGCAAAGGATACAGTTTTTTGAAAATCCATCTTCGAGCATAAAACAACCCAATTTGCCCATAAAATGCCAAATCGAGTGGGAAAAACAAAAAAAAAATTTTTAGCATTTTTGATTAACCCATTGGCAAGACAAGCGAGGCAAGAAAAGTGAAAGAAAAGGGGAGGAGAGAATTTTCGAAATTTTGCTTTCTGCGCATGCCCAAACTTTGAAAGCTAATATCAAGCATCAGGAACAGAAGGGTGCGATGAACTCCACCAGCAAAGAGAGTTTTGGGCAGTTTTGGTTTTTTTTGGCTAGAATCTGGCCAGAAAACGGCTCAACGGGCTTCAAAAGGTGCTTTCTGACAAAATGTTCGGGAGTCAATGGGTTAAACACCATTTTTGATGATCAATCCCTTTTTTCTCATGACCACTATGTTTCATCATTTAGTGATATTGTAAGGAGAAATTACATTTGATCACTGTTAAGACTTGAAGGTTTGAAATAAACATATATTCACCTAATTGCTATACGGTTAAAAAGGGCAGAGAAGTGATATACACTGATGTGAGAAAGAATTTTGCCAGCAAGTGCTTTCTGCTCTGCTTCCAAGGGAAATCCATTGAACTGAGTGATTAGCTGTAAAATAAAGAAGTAACAAAACAGTGAGGTTACATGAAATTAGTGAATTAGCAGGCACTGAGCAAAAGAAAGGCTCAAGAGGCAGAAGGAATGTATCAATGCACCTAGAAACTGCTGCAGGGGTTTATTAGAAGGCGGGAGCCGGCGAAAATCACCTGCTTCTTTGTCAGAATTTACCTCTTACCATCTACTACTTTGTCTGCATTTTCACTCAAATTATTAAAAAAAATTCATCAGGTCACTGCCTACTTTAATTAGTTCAGAAAACTATTTCAAAACTTATTGAAACCCCTGCTGCTGTTCCAGTGCAGGCACCAACTACTGCATTCTGTTATCCAAGGTGTCTCAGAGCCTGTATCTCATTGTCCAGAGCCAAAAGCCAGCATGCAGAATCTGTATTTTTCCCTTTAATCCTTGTAAACAAGAGCACTGCCATTAACAAATCCATGCAAATGGCTTTACAACAGTATATCATATTACTTTGCAAGATCCTCATAGTCTGTTCAGCTGTTTGTTGGAGGGGTGGGGTAATGAGATAGACCCATGGTAGGGAGGGGTGGGGGGGGTTGGGGAGGAAGTAGGAGGCACCTGTTCAAGGTCAAATATCTGCAGGATAGCACATAGTTAGAAATTATTATTGAGAAGATGTCCATCATATTTTTTTATTAGCAAAGTGACCTGATAGCAAATGATACTGAATTCTAAAGAGAAATTATGCAAGAAGTCCATACTTTCTGTCATTTCTGTCCACACCAGAACCAAAGCACATACCTGACATATTGCAGGAAGGAGATGTTTATTCAAAACATCATCAGGTAAAGATGCACATTTATCAGGATTCTAAAGAATTAAAACAAATAGTGGTAGCTGCAAGTTTAGCAAACAGAGAGCTTCTTAAGTTTTTATATTTTAATGAGCACTAAAAAATGAATTTTTTTTGACAGGACTTGTCTGTAGGGTTTGTATTCTTTTTTGGACTAAAAATTCAAGGACGTTTCAAGGACATTCCAGGGCACAATTCCAATTTTTCAAGCACTCCATCCAGTAAAAAATGCCATTAGATATGTGATGTGATAACTGCCAGATTTGTTCAAGTCTAAGTCTTTTCTACTTCTTCCACTAAGTGGAAACAGTCAAACAGCAAATTTCAAGGTTTTTCAAGGACCCAATGTACTTTTCACGGACTTTCAAGGCCTTGAATTTTGATTTTCAAATTCAAGGACTTTCAAGGACTTTCAAGGTGCATGCGGACCCTGTGTCTGAAAACTACCAATGGGTGATAGCAACTTTCTATATAAGAGTGTTATCATCATCATTGCTATTATCATTAATTTGTGAGCCTGACCTGTTCAAAGCACTTAACCATAGCTTCCAATGTGATGCTGTTAGATTGAGAAGCCAGTGTCACCTTTTCTGCTGACAGTGAGCACTAGATAGAACAGGAAAAAAACTTAATTCATGTAGTACTAGTATTGGCATTGGGAAGAATCTCAACCACAGCCCTGAGTCCCCTAAAATCACGCCTAGATAAGAATCATTGCAGCTGCCATATGCGCTTCAATTAAAATATTATTCTGATCAGTCATTCCTGCCCTATAAGACAAACAGATTTTAGAAATAGTTTCATTATCCCTAATTCTTATAATTATTTTAACTAGTTGTTTTATTCTCATTTTTTCGATATAAGATATTTTTACTGGGGTATGTACATGTAAAAAAAGCATAGTTTTACATTACTAACCAAAACTGATGGTTCCTTGATGAAACCAGCTAGCTCTGCAACCACCATGGCAAAATTGTGTTCACTGAGGCTGATAATGCAGTTCTTAATGTGATCTGAGCTTTCATGGTTTTGTTGGGAACGTGAGGATTCAAATGGAAGCTGCAATTCAAAACCAAGATCAATGTGTATAAATTGAGACAAGAACTGCACAGTTTTGGAGAGGCCAGTGTACACAGTGACTTCTAGACAGGTTCCATCTGTATTTGCTACTGTACAACTTATAATTAAGACAAAAAGAATGTCAAGCTGCCTCCCAGAGAAAAAAGCTTGGTAAGTTTCTAAAAACAGCAGTGGTACTATGTTGGTTAAAGAGCAAAACAAATTTTGAAGACAGTATTAAATTAACTTATAACTGTATTTTAGCAGTGGCACCTCCACAGAGTGACTATTCATCCATTGAAGACTTGTCATTTAAGTCGGTAAGGTAAATTGGACAGTGTAAAGAGAGATTCAAAAGCCAAGTTTAGAGTGCTGGCCCTTTGTCAGGGTTTGCTCGATGATGTAACACTGAAAACATAAGCATGTGAGTCGGTGGGTCTAAAGTACAGGTCACAGGTACAGTTCACTGTTTTATTGATTGGTAACTCAGCCAAACAGTTTCTCCTCAATCTAAAACAACATTTTGGATAGTGATTAGGGCTAGGAGACACTTTTGGGCTTCTTTATTTATCTGTAGCACAGTGACCTGTATGTTGACCTGTGGAATGTGACCTGTACTTTAGCCCCGCCACTTCATGATGGCTAATTTGCCTTATAAACTGAGTTAATAGCACTAGAAATTTTGCTTCAAAATATAAGCAATGACACATGTTCAAACTGGTGGAAATAAACCTTCACTTCATAGAATTCTTGTCACACATGTTAAAACAGCATGTGGCATGAGAAAATAGCAACCTCTACATACAGAAAGTCACTGAATTCTTATGGAAAGTGTGAACTCAAACTAAATACAGCCCCCACTGGAGTACTGGACCTCAAACCAGGTCTTAAAAAATTTGTACATCTAAGATCACATTGGCTGTGTGCTCAACATCTGCCTCAGTTCAAGTGATCCTGTCATTGCCGGCAGTGGCATGAAGCCATTGGCCTTGCCTCCTTCATTCTCATGCAATCACCGTTCTGTACATGTAGATGTAGAAGAGTAGGGAAGGTATACTTAGTTCCCACCTAGTTTACATCGATGGGTTGAGTGGAGGCTGGGCAATAGGCTAAGTTTAAGGAAACCAACAGTCATGTGGCTGTTGGCCCTACTCTCCTAGGAGTGCAAAGGACGCAGTAATACTAAACTGTGATTTCCATAGCACTGGGGATCTAACCTTAAAGACCTTCAGCACAGATAATAATTTTCCAATACAAAGAGAACAAGAGGCTACAATTAGCCTAAACCTGGGCTTGCAAAAAACAGTATTGTATCCCTAACTTAGTGCTAAACAAAAGAATAGAGGGAAGTTTGTCTTTCTTACATCGGACGCGTTGTGTTTAGCTTGTGTTGGAGTCTATTTCTTTAGACCCCTATCAACATATATTCCTCTAAAATACAGCTCAACCATTGAGCACAATAATTATAACACTTGTAAAAAATATTTCTAAAAGAACAAGAAAAAGAGAAACAGAAAAAATAAAGCCAGTGATATATACCACTAAAAGACATCGAACCCAGGTTAGCTGCGTCACAGGCAGGAACAATGACCTTTAGGCCACAGAGGTTTATCGTTATGCAAGATGATAAAAATAGTGTATTGATTCCAAAAAAAAAAAACTAAGCACACTTGTTTTCGCTTCGATGGATAATTGTTTGAGAAAGGAAACGCTTATCGAACGATGTTGGATTTTTTCGCATAAATGTGAATGGAGTCTCGGTGAAATGTGAGTGGAAAATTAATTAGCAGAGTGAAACTGTTTACAAATACGTCAATCCAGGGTCATTTGAAACACAAGAAAGGAACGTTTCTGGACAGTTTCAAGGGACGCTAGTACATTTGTAAAATATAATCGCTTATCATTCAAAAATTAAAGTCCAGAAATTGAGATATAGTGGCAAAATAGTAAATAAACTACCTGTCAAAGTCTCAGGGGTGTGTGATATCCCGTACTTGAGTTATTCAACAAAATGTACATCTCAATGGAGCGGATACGGGAACACGGCAGTCCATCTGGAGTTAAATTTTGGTCATATTAAAAGCTTTCTTCTCGCTGTTGAGCTTGCAAACATTCGTATAGACACTTGTCTTAACATATTAGTTGTTCAGACTTCAAAGACACAAGGTGAATCGACGTTTTCCGATACGTGACAACAGGCATCATTCTTGCTGTTGATATGAGATTTACACTCGAATCACTCGGCCGTGAAAGGTCAAACTCCCTTTGTCTGTAGTCTCTAATTTTTGGCGCTCCCCTCGCGTCGCGTCTCCTCGCAACTTCGTGCGCGCACGTGCCCCCACAAACCGTTGCCAAAATTAGAGACTACTCGCTGTCTACTGAAGCAGACACGGGGAAACACGGCAGTCCATCTGCCGTTAAGTTTACTCATGTTAAAAACTTTCTTCTCGCCGTTGAACTTCCAAACATTCGCATAGACACTTCTCTTAACATATTGTTTGTTCAGACTTCAAAAGCCACAAGATGAATCGACATTTTCCCATACGTGACAACACGCATCACTGTTGTTAAAAATAGTTAGCGCTTGCGCAGAAACGCCGGAAGTGCCATTTGTAGATGATACTCGACGACGAAAAAGAAGAACCGTCGGTAGTTTATGACCCGGGCACCGCGTGAGACGCGCGCAGCCTGGGTAAAAAGAGAGCTCACATTATCAGGGTTGGCCAGGGGTAAGCATAAAAGGACTTTCTTAATCAGGTATATGATATCTTGCAGCTGCAATATAGGTATTTGGCATACCACTTTTCAAAATTCAGGTATTCAGTATACCATACTTCTTTCAACTACAGGTATATTTAGAGAACTTTGGGTACTTTTTAATTGGCTTTTTGTTTTTTAAGGATATATACTAGTTTTGCAATGTTTTTGAGTGGTATACCATGGAATATCCTGAGAGTTGCTTGTATTTTCTTCATATACACATGAGCCTTTAGGTGAATGTGTATGCAAAGAAAATACAATTGACAAGTAGGTCGACTGTTGTATAGTCAAAGTGCAATCCATCAACAGCACGGTGAGCAACAATGCGGAAAGACTGAAGTGAGGAGAAAACAGTCAAAAGAGACTGGAGAGGTGAGAGAAAAAAGGGACTGTAGTTGTAGCTGTACGTAGCTGACTCATTCAAATTTCCTGTTGTATCAGCATGGGAAAACTCTGATTGGCTCATAAACAATAGCTGCTGTCAGGCATATTTGAAGGTAAATTAACTTTTTGACACGGGAAGTCAGTTAATATAAATTATTCAATTTCATATTACACAGTATGGTCACGACAGAAGATCTAAGTGTCTACATTTTAGGCATTTATTTTGGCAGATTAGTTCTTTAGAAATGACAGAAATAGCCATAGAAGCCCTGATATCAGGAAAAGAAGCTCCGGCCTTTGGTTTTTTCAGTGTAATGTTGAGGCATTTCTCCTCAAATGGATTTGACCTATTGTTGCCTTTGTTTACAAGTCAAGAAGTTTGATGCCATTATAGATCTTTCCCCTACAGTATATTCAGTCTGTCAGAATCTGGTTCACTGCTTCATAGTCTGTTATTGAGATCTCTGTCATCAAAGTATCTGAAACGTTGTTTACTATGCAGTAAGAATTCTGCAAAACGTCTTGGTGAATACAATCTGTCACCATTTCCTGTATTCTGATTGGCTGTATTTTCTATGGCATGGTATAAATACTAATAAACCATTATCCCACCAGTCTTTATAACCAATTATACATAGCTACACCATAGTAGACAAATTTAATTTTTTAATATGTGAATGATCATCACAGTTATGAACACTACCTAATCAGTAGTGAAAATAAAGCCTGAAAAAAATTCAGGCTTGTACGGGATTCAAACCCACGACCTCTGAGATACCGGTGCAGCTCTCTACCAACTGAGCTAACAAGCCATCTGGGAGCTGGTCATTTTGTTGGTTCGTAATATACCCGTGAGTGGTGAATATGAGATTCCTAGAGGAATTCTCTTGTTCTCCCAAAACAGTCATCCTTAGTTATCACCCCTGAATAAAAACCTTAATTTTTCAGCAACATCTACGGTGGGGCACTTCGCAAATACCTGGAGTCCAGACTAAGAAAATTAAATTTGAGAATGAATATATGAAAGTCATATATTTGAACCGCAGATTAATGATTTAATATGTGAATGATCATTGCAGTTATGAACACTACCTAGCCAGTAGTGAAAATAAAGCCTGAAAAAAAATTCAGGCTTGTACGGGATTCAAACCCATGACCTCTGCGATACCAATGCAGCTCTCTACCAACTGAGCTAACAAGCCATCTGGGAGCTGGTTGATTTATTTTCACTACTGCTTAGGTTTACAATGGCTTGTTAGCTCAGTCGGTAGAGTGCTGCACCGGTATCTCAGAGGTCATGGGTTCAAATCCCGTACAAGCCTGAATTTTTTTTCCGGCTTTATTTTCACTACTGCTTAGGTAGTGTTCATAACTGCGATGATCATTCACTTAAATCATTAATCCACAGTTCAAATTATATTACTTTCATATATTCATTCTCAAATTTAATTTTCTTAGGGCCTGTTCACATGGAGGTGGGGGACCCCAGGCAGGTGAGGTCCCTCACCTAGGTGGGGTCCATAAAAGCTAGTGTTCACATGCAACCCCAGGGCACTGGGGTGAGGTTTAAGATGCTATCGCGTGGTCGCTAAGAACGTATATTCTTGGTTTTCACATGATGTCATCAAAAACTAAAACTCAAAAGTAAACAGATTTTTGCATTTTTATCTTCATGATGTAAAAGACAAATTAGAAATGTATCTGCTTCCACGTTTTCAGCTCGGTACCTTGCTTTGTTTTGAAAATAGAGCAGTTTGAATTTTATAGTTTTTCACAGTGTGTGACATAACAGATATCTGCCCACAAGCATACAAATGAAAACATCGATTCACCGTGTGTTTTTAAGGTTTTAAAAGCCAATATGACAAGAGAACCGTCTATGTGAATGTTTGCTTGCTCAACAGAGCGAAGAAAGCCTTTGAGATAGCTTAAGTAAGTTCCAGATGTTTTTCACTCGTTTCCGGTCACCATGTTGGAGCTCATCAATAAGTTTGAGTGGTACATTTTGACGAATAACTCGAGTACGGGATGTTGCACAGCCATGAAGCTTGGGCATATTGTTTATTTATTACTCTTCTACAATATCTCAATTTCTTCACTTTCTATTGAATGGCTGACAATTTTATTTTTTTACTTGCATGACTTATAATTACGCGTGACTGAAAACCAAGAATTAACAAAAGAATTCAGAGATAATTACCCAGATGAACCTTACCCCACCCCACCTCCAACATTCACATGGAGAAAACCCACCCCAGCTAGGCGGGTTACCCTCCCTGGCTGACCAGTTAACCTGCCTGGGTGAGGTACCCCACCTCACATGTGAACACTATCGAGAAAAAAAGAGATTGTATGGAAAGCGTGGTAACCCCACCTAAGTGGGGCACCCAACCTGCCTGGGGTCCCCCACCTCCATGTGAACAGGCCCTTAGTCTGGACTCCTGTATTTGCAAACTGCCCCACCGTAGATGTTGCTGAAAATTTAAGGTTTTTATTCAGGGGTGATAACTAAGGATGACTGTTTTGGGAGAACAAGAGAATTCCTCTAGGAATCTGGATATTTTACCCGTGAATTGGGAGATTCGAGAAAATGTCCAAAAAACACGAAATAATTCGGGAAATAGGGAAATTTGAAACCCGTACAAGAA
This sequence comes from Pachyseris speciosa, assembly GCA_016490735.1. Taxonomy (NCBI): domain Eukaryota; kingdom Metazoa; phylum Cnidaria; class Anthozoa; order Scleractinia; family Pachyseridae; genus Pachyseris; species Pachyseris speciosa. The sequence continues at coordinate 371,879 of JAEMWC010000665.1, forward strand.
CGTAACCCCCAAAAACTTAGAGTTATCACCCCATCGTGTTTTCATCGTTAACTAATTTAGCCTCTTTGTCCTCTTTCTGTTGGTTCACACTTTCTCTATGCAAAGCAAAGATCGATTAATTCCTGTTGCAGTTTTGATTACATCTAGTTGCTCAGATTTCGGGGTCAAATTTAGATGAAATTGAAAGCGGAATCTATCCAATCTAAACGACATCGAAAGGCGGGAGAAATTAACAATGTCTCATTCACGTTATGGCGTGTCCTTGCGGTGCAAAAAAATCATAAAACTTTAATAACACTAAAATGCTAATTAAGGATAAAGCTTGCATCAGCAATTTACTAAAATGTGGGTAACTAACATAAATTCCCAGGTGAATTAACTTTATATTCAAAACAAACGAGCAGCCACCCATGCATGCAGGCAGGAGTAGTATCTGCATAAATTAAATGCCCGGCAAAATTTCAGAACAAAATCTTCCTAGAGAGGGAAAACACGTTTTTCTTTAGAGGTCAAATAGTCGCCTGTGATCTGAAATAAAACACTAACTACATTTAAAATCAATGTATCCAAGAGAGACAAGTTTGTACCCTTGTGAGAAAAATACCACAGCATAATCAAATGAACAATCTTGCGGTGTCGCAATTTTAAGTTATAGTAAGAAGCGAGTATGCAGTTTCTTAAAAACAATGAAATATCTTGTGAATGACAAACACTTCGCTGTTCACAACGAATACTTGCCACGGCTAAGAGTGCCAAGAAATGACAGTATTCGCGCGTTACTAGCGCCAAAATAGTTGAACGTTTATAAGCTACAAGGTGAGAGAAAAAGTAAGCTTCGTTTTGAAATACATTCAAGCCTACCTGAGATCGAAAGCGCCGCAACACCAGCTTTACCCAGTCATCAGACTTGTTTTCCCGCTGCATAGTTCACAATCATGTATCGGATTTTGCTAGTAGTTGTAATTCCCACCGACATTGTTCAGAGTGCACTGTATTTTGTCTGCAGCGATTGCAATCGACCGGAAATACGTATAATTACATAACATCCCAAATATGGCTACGGCTGCTTCCACACCCAACAAAACAAACTTCCGGGAGATGTTCAGAGTGGACGGGGGTACACCGGTGGTGCTCAACTCGTGGCCCTTCCAACCTCGACACTGTTTGAATCAGTAAGATTTTCCATACCTTCTTTCATTTTCGGACAATCAAATGTCGGAACATTTTTTTTTTATCTACTGACGGGTCAATTTCGAACAGTAAAATTCCAGGCTGTTTGAAATCCACAAATCAACTCTGTAACATTTTAAACATTTTACACAGAGTTTTAGGGACAGATGAAATTGCAAGCCAGAAATGGCAAGAGTGAAAAATCTCGGCCTTGTCACTGTCCGCAGATCCAGGATTTTTCTAGCCGCTTGTATATCATGCCAGACAGTTCGCAATGGAATGCTCGGAATGTGTTTAAAATAGAAAATAGTCCTTGGCTGCGTGGCACTTAAAAACGCAATAGTATATAGGTGTTCACTTGAAGTAAACAAAAGTGCCCCTTTTTTATAATAATAATTCCAAACGTTTGGGCCTTGGCCCTTCTTCAGTGGAAAAAAAACCACTGCTGAAGAAGGGCGAAGCCCGAAACGTTTGGATTATTATAAAAATATGGCACTTTTTGTTTACTTCAAGTGAAGATCTATATACTATTATGCTTGTTTAAAAGCCCAGTTTGAGACAAAAATTCACCAATTTCTGTCGGTTGTCGGTTTTTTGGGAGAAGATTGTCGCCTGTTTTCGGAGCCATGTCGCTTGACGCTTCTACCCCTTGGAAGGCCTCTCTTTGAGCAACCTCATGTATCCAACAAACAACGCGGCGAGACTGGGGCGAGGACAAAATTACATCTGCCAAATAAAGTTTGAGCCTGAGCATAATTAGCACCCATGGACAGTTGAGAAGGCGCGCATAAAGACAAAACATGTAGTGGGGATTATTTTCTATAGAAAATGCGCTGCTGCGTCGGTGGGGGAGTGAGACACCAAAATTTGGTTTATCAAGGGAGTTGACAATGTAAATTAGCTGACGTTTCGAGCGTTAGCCCTTCGTCGGAGCGAATCGAGGAATTGTGCTTTGTGTATGGTTTATATACAGAAAATGGAGCTACGCTATTGGTGGTAACATGGCAACGCGAGAAACAGTAATAAATTTATTGAATGAAAAACGCTCGTTGATACCGTGGGGATCAAGAGTGCCGATTTGAAAGATCAATTTTTGCGCGAGATTTTTACGGCTTTCCGTGGTACCTTGATGTAGGGAAAGGCCAGAGATCGACATGTGTTGTTTGGAATGTAGTGGATGAGTTTATAGGGGAGCTACGGAAGAGACTCCCCCCAGTCTGATTTCTCCTCCCTTCAGGTTCTTCAGCTTTGTCGCGTTAATTGCTCGCACATTCGACTATGCTAACTGCCTACACTCATCAATGGCTTTGTCGCTTCGTTTCTTGCAAAGTTAAGAAAACGTGATGTGTTCTCATAAAACCATTCCCAATATTTCAATCAGAGGGTAAGACCATACTCAACTGCAGACCATAAGGGTTCAAAACGTTCTGCCTTTATTTCAAACCCAAACCATACATTGTCGATGCAGCATACAATCGATCCAAGAAAAGAATGCTGATATGGGGGGAAGGGAGGGTGGGAGGGCAGGGGGTGGGTTGTTAAAAAAAGATCACCAATAACACAATCAGTGGTCTTTATTAAGCCGCTAAGAAGAAACAAAGGTATCCGCTCAGTACCTCCGAGTAATTAGGTTGGAAATGAGAATCTGCGTGGAGAATTGCTTTATGACAAGAATTTTCAATGAGATCCTTACGATGTCCTTAGTGATGTCTGTCATTCCTTTGGGTGTAAGCCACGGATCAATGTTCACTTACCCCAATGACTGTTTAACGTTCGACTTGCTTGACCAATCTTAAAACGCAAGAGAGATGGCCCTCCTTAAATGACTAATGCTTAAACTACTGTTCTGAAAAAGTAAAGTTTAAAGGGCGTTATCTCAAGTTTGCCATTTCCTTTGCTTTCCGAAAGCAAACGCACACGATTGATTGAAAACGGTCTACGCTTTTTTTGACGCCGACACGTCAAAGTTTTCAATAGTTAGTCGTCATTAACAGGTTAGTCATCCACGCCTGAACCCTCAATCTTCTTTTTCAGTAACTTCCGGTTTCCGCAGCCTCTTCAAAGAAATCCTTTTTCTGTGCGTTTTCACTAATTTCCGTCGTTTCCGTTTGGAAGTATGACTCAACCATTGCAAAAGTTTCTATTGCACTTTCAATTATTTACCTGTAGACGAAAGGACTTAACACAATGAAAAAAAAAGTAAATTACTGAAAATAAAACTGACGACCGAAAAGAAAGAACAAGTGAGGACAAGGCCTCACTTCCCAAAATACCGAAGCGCAATCTCTATATCAAAGGCTTTGCATCAAGTTTAGCCTGCAGCTTGCCAGCTTCTTTCCTCACTTTTCTCGCTTCTGGCCAGTTCCCCTGCATGGTGTAAGCAATACCAAGCACAGTCAAAGTCCGCACGACTTCTGGGTGCTCATCACCGTGAATATTCTTATGTCCGTTTAAAGCCATGTCCAAGAACCTACGTGCTGCTATTGTTTCGCCTAGTGAAAGATACGCATGCCCCAGATCAGTAAGGGTGCTGGCCACATCGCTCGTAAACCTGCGGGTTTCAACTTCATCAGGGTTGAGAGGTGCCGCTGACTGCATGAAAGAGAAGGCTCGCTCGATGTAGTCGCGGCTTCTTTCCTTAAAACCTAAGCCCCCGTACGTAGCACCCAGGCCAGAAAGGGTGCGGGCATAATCAAGTGGCTGTTTGTATTCACCAAATTTCTTACGCTCTGACTCATAAGTCTGGAGTGCTCTCTCCAGTAGTACGCGGCACTTTGGTAGGTCGTCCAGCGAGCTGTAAACATCAGCTAAGCGTGTCATCGTGGAAGCTACCTCCAAACTCGACTCCCCATACAACTCTATTTCAATGCTCACAACATCTTCCAGCAGCCCTCGACTCGACTCCAGATTTCCGAAAGAGGAGTCTATGGATGCTATGGCCGAAATGGCATGGGCACGACTCTTGGGACCCAGACTCTTTGACGTACCAGCGGCTAGGATGTGGTCGAGATGGGGCTTGATGAGTCGCGCGAGGGTGCGTGTTTGATTGTCCTGTCCACACACAGAGGCAACCTCATTAATGGTCTTCAAAATACGTGCAGTGTGTTGCTGACAATGACGAATTGCGTCTTGAGGTTTAATCTTTCTGAACTCCTCCTTTAACTCCAACTCGTTCTCTTCCAACAAGCTACCGACATCTGGGCCTGAAAACAGTGGAAGGACAGTTTGCTCACCGGCCTTCATAGCTTCGTTGCGTGACTCACCAAGTTCTTGACGTGTGAGCATTTCGTTGCGTGACACTTCTCCAAGGGAATTGCGGTACTCTTGGAGTGTTCTTTGAGGGTTAAAACTCCACAAGCGTCGGAACCATGAGCTTGAGTTATGCTTCTCCTCTGCCTTTGCCAAGTACTCATCTTCAAGTTGGTACATTGTCCTGGACAAATAGAGCTGCTGAAACACTGAATGTACCAAAGGACTAACAACCACTGTCTCCACGCCTGGCAAGAAAGGGCAAAATCAATGCTTAAAAATCAAAGCGAGTTGTTAACTCTTTGAGCCACAACAATGACTACCATCTATTTTCTCTTTACAACATCAGTGCTCAATGAAACAAAGATGGCGTAAAGAAAGGAAACAATGAATTCTGCCTGAGGTCCTTTTAAAATGCACCAATAGCAAGCAATTTTGCTTGCTAGAGTTCAATACGATTGGATTTAATGCCATTGCTATGACATGCTTTTCCTCTGATTGTTCTCTCTCTTGCTCTCATGAAAGTGAGTCAGTGAAGCAGTCAGCATAACAGCTCAGCTTTCTTGCAGTGCAACTCTTGTCAAATTCCTGGTATAAATTCAACCAGGCATTTCTAAATAAAATGAAAAACTACTAGCATGAAGATGCTGAAGTGTATGCAAAAGGAGCCCCTTGGATACTGTGTTTACTACCATGAAATTATTTAATGAATAGAGGCAAAAATACTGAATTTATCCCTGAAATGTACCAAATGAAACTGCCATTAAATTTTTCCCTTCACACCCCCTAACTGCCCCCGTCAGCTTGGGTGGCATATTTCTTCTCCTGTGGGTAATGTGTGGGTTTTCCCAGGCCAAACACAAAACTCAAGTCAATTAATCTTACAACCAAAGATTTCAACAACTCACAGTCACAGCACACCACAAAAAATATCTATACCCTTACCCATAGGCTCCATCTTTACAACAGATACCAAAGGACATGCCTTCAACATCTCCACCACTCCATCTGTCATTTGAGGCAAATCTGGCAGTTCAGGATTCAGCATTGCCTTGATGGCATCCACATTATCCTTCACTGCTGTCATGAATGACTCCAGATTCTTAGCAAGCTTCTTGATGGACAAAAACATCTCCTCTACTTCCTCTCCAGTGCTGTCCTCCTTCTTGACCTCACTCAGCTGCTGGCTTGGTAGCACAGGTCCACTACCAATCACTGGAGGGAGATTAAAATCTGGCGACCTTAAGTGCAATGCAATCAGTGTGATTGGAATTGGCCAGCTAGGGGTACAGGTTCCAAGGAAGTCAAAAGCATGCAGGAGATGGGCACTTTCTTGGACCAGATTCTTGGTTTCCATGGCAACAACTACATTTATGGGGTCCAAATCCAATTCACTGTTTGCCTTCTCCAATTCATGTTTCACCTCATTTAAAAAGTCTGCACAGGAATAGTTTGGATGTTTTGCAGCTTTTGATCGTATATAGTGACCAGCACTTGTTAGGGCCAATGGGATGCCCCTCAGAAGTCCCACAACATCTTTGGCTGCCATCATTTTGTCTTCACTGAGTCTGCTTAACTTTAACAGAAGTTCCACTCCATCTTCAGTGTCCATTCTATACAAAAACAAAGAAAACAATGTATTTCATGTGGCTTTGAAAAGGCTATCAAGAGGGTGAGAAACCAATGGAAAGGAAGAAATCTTCATGTTGATATTTGTGCAATATAAATTGAATCAAAATTAAATTAAAAAGAAAGGAATGAGAAGAATGCAGTGAGAGACCAGCTTCAAGGAAAGGGGCCACAACTGAAAATAATATAAAAGGAATGATGATATGCTAGTTGCTTGGCAATGGGTGAAAAGGACAACTGAAAAGAAATCAGAGTCCTAGAAAGGAATCGAACCTACAACCTCAGTATCACCGGTCAGATACTCTAACCACTGAACTACAGGAACCCCTGGTGAGCCAGGTCGTTTATCTAAGTTCTTAGACAAAGTGTCCCACTGGTCTGTGGGCTGAACAATGTAAGTGTGATTCAGCATGATAATGCAATTATTAATGATGGTAATGGTGTGATGTGCCCATGAGAAAGATTATATGCTAGTTGCTTGGCAATGGCAAAAGGACAACTGAAAAGAAATCAGAGTCCCAGGCAGGAATCAAACCTACGAACTCCGCAACACCGGTCGGATGCTCTAACCACTGATCTAGGGGAACTCCTGGTGAGCCAGGTCGCTTAACTAGGTTCTTATACAAAGTGTCCCACTGGTCTGTGGGCTCAACAATGTACCAAAAAGGTAATTAAATTCTTGTTTTAAACTTCACTTTTAACCACACCATGTTAGTTTTAAATGGATTTCCAGCCTTTTTAGAGGACTTAAATTTAAAAATTTTGCAAGGGAGCATGCCCCCAGACCCCCCTAGTTGGCTCATGCTAATGCGCTCGAAGCAAACTTGCTGCGTGGGCCCTGTTGGGACCAAGATATGTGTCCACTTACAAGTGGTGCCTGCTTACAAAAGATTATAAATATAGACTTTCAGTGGAGATATTCCTGTCACAGTGGTTTGTTGGTGCCCACTTATGGGAGGTGTTTGCTAACAGGTGTCTACAAGTAGAGATTTGACTTTACTCAAAACTGTCCACTTACCCTTGATTTATATCATATGTATTGTTAACCGACAAATCCCTACTTGCTTTGATTTCTCTAGTAACCAAGATTGTTCCATTTCCCCAGTGCTTCTGAGTAACATTGGAAAACCATCGATTCAGAACTTCAGTGTCCTTGACGTTCTCCAAAATAAGGATCCATGCTTGGCTGTCATTAAGCTTTTCTCTGACAGCTTCAACAAAGCAATCTAACTGCTCTTCCCTGGATAAGCTGTTAAACTGGAAGCCTTCTCCTGCCTTTGATTTCCAGTCACTCTCAAGACAACCTATTGATATCGCAAACCTTTTTACATCAAAGAGAAGGTTATCTATTGAAGAAGCATTCAGTGTACCATATAACAGATTCCCTGGAAGAAAATGATAACTTTTTTCTTCTTCTTTGACTAGTCTCTCGGCGAATGCTCTGGCCAGCTGGGTTTTCCCAGAACCTAGACAACCAACAATATGTAACACAGTTAATGATCCACTCCGTTTCAGTTGATCATGGAGATCTGAGAGAGTTGATAGCTCTTTTTCACGTGGATGCACAAAATGACTTGGTTGAAGAGGAAACGATTTCACAAACAGCCTTTTCTTCTCGTGATTCTTGCGAACGTAGTAATAAACTGAGCCAGATATACCCAAAGTTCCAAGGACCCAGTACTTAAGATTGGTGTTCTCTCTCCAAGACTTTGCCTCTTCCTTTTCTTCGTTTGTTCCCTTTTCTTTTTTAGCGTCAGCTGAAGAAAGTGTACCTACTTGACTTCTCTGTGGAACTTGACTTATGTTATTACTTGTGCGAATCCGCACACTTGCTGCGGAACGCAAACGAAGCACAGTTTGAACGTTTCTAAAACAACGATGAAACATAACGGAATTGCGCTTTGAAACTGACTCACTCCACAGAAGGCTCCTTCTAGCGAGCTACTTTCGTGCCATAGCAAACAATTCTTTGAATCTTCGTTACAATGAAAATAATAAGAACTACACCAGAATCCAAACTATTGACAAGAATCCGCCATTTTATCCTCAGCACGTGTTCAACTCCTCACCCCCTCCCTACTCACTGAAAAGAACACGCCCTCTCCTCCCTTGCATCTACTCCTTTACAGTCCCCCGCTCGTTTCACAACTTCAACATGGCGGAATCTTGCAGCTCGGGAGATCACGCAAAACTAAAAATTGTTATAGACTGTGATGCGGGCATCGATGATGCTCAAGCTATCATGATTGCATTATCTCAGGAAGTGGATCTCTTAGGTATCACTTGCACCTACGGAAACGTGGATGTTGATCAGGTGACCAAAAATGTTCTCAAGGTCCTGGAGGTTTGCGGGCGAAGTGACATACCGGTCTACAAAGGCGCACATCGACCCGTACTAGGTGAGGACTTTAAATTCGACAGTAAATGGAAAGTGGATTGTGGTTGTTTTGACCTGGGAAAGGGCCACCCCACGCCACCCATCCCTCCTGGGGGTGGGGGGGTACTCCACATAATGGCCAATACGGGAAGGCTCCTCCTGAAAGGGGTACCTTTTTCACGCTTCAGGTATATGAAAGGGTAGGGATTTCACGAGTCGAAATATATGAAAGGGTAGGGAAATCTGTCATTTACGTATTTCAGAGGGCCTTTCATTAAAATATTTCGAACACATACTTTACGACTGTACTGTTTTAATTTATTGAACGCTGCATGAAAATGGCAAGAAGACTTCCTGTTTTAGGTATATGAAAGGGGTACCATTTTGGCAATGGAAGGTATACGAAAGGGGTACCTTTTCTGTCAAAAATGGTATATAAAAGGATAAGGGGTTGGACCTCGGGGCAGAGCCTCCCCCATACTCCCCGGCCGTCCCTCACCCCTTTAGGGAAGAAGGTTGGTCTGGATTGGGCTATAGATGTGCACAGAGGGCTTGAGGATACACACCCCAGAACACTTTTTTTCCATGGTGGGGGAAGGGGTCCTTACAACCTCATCAATGGCTAACCATCCACCCAACTACTGAACCATCCATCCGCTCACTCACTTATTTATTTATTTTCAAATGAAGGAACTATTTATGAAAAGCCAGACTATCATGGCAAGGATGGTCTAGGAGATGCACCTAATCTAAAGGACCCAGACATGGAGCTCCTCAAAGAAACCCATGCAGCTCAAGCATTGGTCCAACTTGTGAATGAGAACCCAGGAGAGGTGGTAATCATAGCACTTGGCCCCTTAACCAACATTGTTTTAGCTTCGCATTTGGATGCTGAATTTAGAGCAAAAGTGAAGCAAGTCTTTTTGATGGGTGGCTGTGTCCACGGAAAAGGAAATCACTGGGTGTCAGCAGAGTTCAACTTTGGTGCTGACCCTGAGGCAGCACACATTTTACTCAATGATTTCAAGTGTCCCATTTCCCTGGTCTCTTGGGAGGCATGCTTGGATCATCCAATGGAGTGGGAATTTTTTGATCGTTATCTAGGGGTGGGCACCAAAAAAGCAGAGTTCATGAAGAAGATCTCATCCAAGATTAGAGAGTATGAGGGAAAGGACCCTTTTATAACCTGTGACCCCTTTGCACTCTGTGCAGCAATACAGCCCCAGATTGTCCTTCAAGAAAAGCTTGTCCATGCAACAGTAGAGCTTCAGGGAGGACTCACACGTGGCCAGATGGTTGTTGACTGGCAAGGGATACTCAAGAAGGATTGTAATGTGCGATTACTTGAGAAACTAGACCTGGAACTTTTCATGAAGATGATGCTGCACTCTGTTAAATAGATGAAAAAAATCCCTTGACAATATGCCCACATTCGTAATTGACTTTGTTTCTATGCATCATCACTAATGTTCAGACTACAATAACATAAACAAAGTAATTTTTCATAAGAACTTTTCATTCTAAAAGGATTTCATGATAAGGTGGTAAAAATGGAAGAACGATTCTAAATTTTAAGCTCAGAAAAGTGTACACCATCAGATTTCTGTGCTTTAATACTAACACAAATTTCTACATTACAGGTTTTATGGTCAAGCAAGTCATTTAATAAGCATATTAGAAAACTACAATAATTATTATACAAAATATTTTTTGGTAGCTTCAAGGTATAATAAACAACTAAAGTGCACATTTGGTCTTTGTTCTTCCTGATATGATGGAAAGCCAGCCAGGGTTGGGTGGGAGGGTGTACTCGCTATAATGTCCTATATAGGGAGGCTCAGCCCAATAGGGGTACCTTTTTCATGCTGCAGGTTTATGAAAGGGTAGGGATTTCATGAGTAGAAGTATATGAAAGGGTAGGGAAATCTGTCATTTAGGTATTTAAAAAGGGCCTTCCATTCATTAAATATTTCGAACACACATACCTTATAACTGTACTGTTCCAATGTAAGGTATACAAAAGGGGTACCTTTTCTGTCAAAAATGGTATATAAAAGGTTAAGGGTCAGACCTCGGGGAAGAGCATCCCCTTATTAATTTTTTTTAGTATGTATTCAAAAATGTACAAGTTCATACGTGCAATTAGCAATATGCCGAGCCCACAATGTATTGAATAAATTTAGAATGTAAAACTTTTCCATGAATATTCCTTGCATCGTTGGAATCATTCGCATGGTATGTGTATACTCTTTACACAAATACATACGTAATGAGATTAAGTGTCCAGCGCAGCTTTAATTTCAATGGAGTTTTTAAATGCTTTAGAGTGGCATACCATGGACTATCCTATGAGTCACCTGCATTTTCTTGGCATACACACAAGCCTTTAGACGAGTATGTATCGAAAGCAAATACAAGTGACAAGTGGGATATTCCATGGCATATTATGTGAGAAAGCTAAAATGCATAACTATACAGTATGGCTTACCTGCATTCTAACTGGCTGTATTTTCTATGGCATGGTGTAAATATGACTATATTCAAGACCTTGAAGGAGGAAATTAAACCCAATTTTTGGAAAATATTTTATTTCTAGTTTAATGATATCTTGCTTATCAAAATGGTTACCAATAACAAATTAAGTCTGCATTCTGTCTGGTTTTGTCTAGCCTAATTCTCAGACGGTCCAGGTTGCTAGCGACCATGCGCTCTCCCAGTGCATGGCCACGAGCGTCCTGGACCATCTGAGAGTCAGGCTAGGTTTTGTCCCAACTGCAAAAAATCAGTGCGATTGTTGTCATAAACATTTCTTTTGACAAGATGATAATCATAATCCATGATAATCACATCACTTTGCACTTGGAAGTAAGGTTAGATGACCTAACTTTCTTTTCAAACTCTTCCTTTGCTTTCAAATAAGACAAAGGAGGCCATCTATGTTCACTGACGTATTCCCTGTTTTCTCCCTGCACAAGACTAAACTCTTCAGTTGACTCAAACACAGAGTAGTTTGTTGCAATAAAATGGAGACACCACCTTGTCAACTGTTTGGCATTATGATCCTACAAAATAACAAAAAAAATTGTCATTAAAGGTCGTTATCGTTGTCGTCAACACACATTAACAAAGAATTTAGATGTTAACTTTTTTGAGCAACTGAATGTATCACCTTACCTGAGATATCAGGAGGAGGTTAACAACATCACTAGTACCATCAGTTTCTCCCAAATAAAAAGCCTTCTCTATTTTGCGTGTGAGATAGAGCTCACACAAAGACACAAGTCTTGGCAGGCAGAATCTGTCAATCATTACTTCCACAGCATCACCTTTTTGTTCTGGAAAATGATCAGTGTACAGGTATTCCAGCAGTGCCAAGAAACTTTCAAGGGAAGCATCATGGATATCAATCTGTTAAGAAAATGAGAAAACCACCCAGGTTTCATTTTACAATTGTGGACAAAACAACTTGAGAAAACAGGCCTCTTGGAGTCTAAAAATCCTTCTCCATAAGTAACTTCCTCCTTTCCTGGCCACCACCACCAGTTCAGTGTTGAATTTGGAATTAGCTGCTATTGTTAAGGAAATGCTTAGGAGATGTAAACAACATTGTTTCAGTTTATTCTTTTTTAAACTATTTACAAACATTTCTACATTAAAGTACATTACAATAATTGGGTAGAGAGATAAGTCAGCAAACTAAATTACAGGTGATGAAAAGCAAATGTGCAGTGTTGGTCACTGCCACGGACAATGAATTGGCATGAACATGTACATAGACATTTAAAGAACAAAGAAGGTAAAGTGCAATAGGCTATATAAATGATACATATATTACAAAATAGGAATACATTGAAATGTGAGAGAGGGCTTAGAAAGGCTTTCAAGCTCAATTATCTCAACAGTTTTGTCCAAGATTGTAGAGCTTAAATTACATACCAACAACCAAAACAACAGCTAAGAAATAAACTAATTTTTCTCAAAAACTAAATACAAATACAGGACACTGAGACACCATTTGAGAGAGGATTTATTGATAACATAACCACCTACAGGAGACAGACTCAGGAAGAGAACTTACAGCAATAACTCCATCTCTGTCTGCCAAAGAGTATACAGTACCTTAATCCCCTTAGAGATAGAGGAATTTTATATTCAAGGTAAAAGGGCAATGACCCTAAGCAGTTGCAAAGAGCATACTGACCTCAGTATCCAAGTCACTCTCCCTAAATGCCCCACCCAACATGGCTGCCATAACCTCAGACCTAGCTTTCAATATCATTCTGTGCCCATAAACTATGCTGCCCTGAACATGGAACTTGACGTCTACTTGTAATGCCTTGTTGAGATATAGCTTCTTGGCCGCCAGCCCTGTGTTATCATTCAACCAGGTTCTAATGGGTGGATTCAACAAAGAATCTCCTTTCAGGATATTTGCACAATATTCCCATATATCTTCACCTTCAGCAATATCTGGAGAACCAGTGTAAAGAAAAGTCAAAACTTCCATGAAAACACCTTTGGAAATGCTCTCATGCAAGGCTATCACAGTTTTTCCATTGCTTTGGCACTGCTCTTTGACGTGGATAAGATTGGGGCAGCTACTTCCTTTGTCACACACCCAAGAGATATCTTTAAGGATGTCACCATAGCATTTATGAGAAGCAGTCATTTTATCCTGGAAAATGTTCTTGAAATTGGATGATGCAGCCATGAGCACAGTTTTGTGTGCTTCCACTGACTGGCCATCAGCAAACATAAATCTGACATCTGTGCTGCCTGTATCAGCCATCATGGTATACCAGTCACTTGCAAATGAGGAACTGAGTACCTCCACATGAGGTGCTAAACCTGCAAAAGGTAACAGGGAGCTTTAGCAACGACGACGGCAACAGCAATGAGAACGCCAAAAAACAATAGGCTCTCTTGGAGGGCAGGGGAGACTTTGCAAGCAGGCTATGATAAACCAAACCTTTAGATCAGAGTTTTGGGCATTAAAGGGAAGTTCATTGTGACATGATGAGTGATAAGGTAGTTTATGTACAAATATACTGGTATTGGAAATAATAAAATGGTCCTTACTTGTTGTCCATGATGCCTTCTACTTGGCTTAACACACACAAAAAAATTTACCTTTCATGTCTAGATTTCTAATCAGTTAATTGTACTTAATTGCCATCATCATCATCATATTTCTCCATTTCAGAAGTTCACATGAAAGACCTACGTGATTATATGTTTATTTTGTGAACAATATATTTAATAACCTTGTTTAAACTTTTTGCAGGAGTAAATCAAATTACCAGTATTATGACTGCTCACAAGACAAATTATAGTGTAACAATAATGACAGTAAATATCTTGTACTTTTGCCATAAACCTCAACATTTGGCAGGCTCGTTTTAAAACTGTTAAAAAATTTAAAAATTTATTTATCTATTAAAACATCAGCTCTTAATTAAATAATCCATTTGTTTATTTTGTTTTTTGTCTTTGTTTTAACAATACCTGCCGGAGGTAGCACTGGTGGATCAAGTGGTTCATCTTCTGCTGATCTGGATCCTTTATTCTTGCTCAAAAAAAAATCCCTTTCTTGAACAATTTCTGCTGAAGCCATTTACAGCCAATTCAGCAGCAATATTAATTGCTCGTTGTACTCCAACATTTAAGAGGGAGCTGCATTTTGCATAGGTGATACCTAAAGAATTAGCTAGAGACTGTCCCTCTCTCTCTGTCACAATCCTACCATAGTGATTTGGAATGCTGTATTGATAATAATAAGAAAGAAAAACACAATTTAATCTTTCCTATGAAATGTACCAAAGGCATTAAAACACCTCAGTTTGTGAGTACAATCTAACCACTACTTGCTACCACCTGCCATAAGTATAAGACACCTCACATAACTGGACACCAACAAACCACGCTCCTGGCAATTTACTCCAGCGAAACGTTACATTTTCAACTTCTTGTAAGTGAATACCCATGCTAGCCCCAAGGGCTCCACTAACCAGATGTTAGACTATACAGCCAATGACTCAAAAGTTGTCACCAGGTATACTTTTGCCTGTTACTCATGATGGACTACTTTAAGAGTTAAGTTGACTACTTGGTAAGCGATCATCATCCCAAAGACCAGTGAGCATGGTCATTCACAGGAGACAGTCACTTTCTAGACTAGTACACAAACCAAGCTAAATCATGCATGTAAGGCCGAAATCCAAAATACCTGAAAGCCGGAACACCAGACAGTGGTAGCCAGAAAAGGAAGTTAAGTCTGAACAAAATTGAATCCATCCTTTATAACTCCCACCAGTCAATCCCATTTCCATGGCGGTGAAACAATCCACTCGATAGTGGACACATCCATTTCCGAATGTCCCCATGCGGTACCCACGCATAAGCCACAGATGACCGACAGCCACACCCCACATCCACATAATTTCAAGGTGTGAGTACATTTTTCCAAGATGGCCGAAGAAGTCTCGAATGAATGTCACAACTTGTTTTGTTTGTGACCCAGTTATAAACAAATACATGTAGTTCACGAAAAAAAAAAATTAATTATGCTGACCTCTTTCCTGGCATCTCTCTGAGCTATCACCATGACGAGATCTCAAAGACGAGATAAAGACGCTACACCGCAAAATGAAACAAGCTGATAACATTTATTTGTTATCAGGACTTCTTCAGCCATACCGCAAAAACACTCTCACTCCCATAAATCAAAGGTGGAGCACAGCTGTCAATCATCTGCAGCCTGCATGTGAAGACTGCATGAAAACGTTAAGAAACAGATGCGTCTACCATCAAACAAACTGTTTTGCCGACGTGGAAAAAAACTGAGAAACAAAAATCTTGGGAGCTGGAGTGCTGGGTGTGCAACTGTCATAAAACAAGTTATAAAGGAGGGGCTGTTTTCCATTTCTATTCGATTTTGCTCAGACTTAATTTCCTTTTCTGGCTACCACTGTCCCGCATTCCAGCATTTCTGTTCCCAACGTTCCGAATTCCATCATTCCAGCTTTTAGGCTTTCTGGCATACAGGTATTTTCCGGCGGGGGATACATGAAGAACCAACGGATTAACATTTCGGATTGCTTCGTACAACCGCTGGTCAGTGTTTTGATAATAATAATAATAATATATTTATATAGCGCCTATATAAAATTCTAAGCGCTTTACAATTCATATGTACAAAGATATAATGCTACCACAATACTTTTGTTAAAATGTCCTTAAAAATGTCTCAAAATTTAACGAATGTCTGTATTAAAGTTAAAATGAAAATAAAAGTGTCCTCGGATGTCACTGTTCTTTATAAAAAGCTTCATTAAAAAGGTGTGTTTTCAGTCTATTTTTTGAAATTATGAAGGTTTTCAGTCTCTCTAATGTGTAGAGGAAGACTGTTCATATTTTTGGGCCAACCACTGCAAATGCACGATCACCAAATGCTTTGCATCTTGTTCGAGGAATGATCAAAAGGCTTTCGTTGTTACTATGCAGGGAATAGCGTGATGTAGGCTTTGGTTGTAACATCCTACTCAGATAGGGTGGCGCCATTCCTTTGAGGGCTTTGAATACTAGTAAAGCGATTTTGAACTTTACTCGAAAACCAATTGGAAGCCAATGTAGACTCTTCAGGACTGGTGTTATATGACTGTATCTAGGGACCTGTTGAGTAACACGTGCAGCTGCATTTAAGACTTTTTGAAGTCGATCTATTTGACACTTTGGTACACCATACAAAAGTGAGTTACAATAGTCCAGATGTGAGGTAAACTGACGGCACCCGTCAGTTTTTTTTTGTTATTTGTCGGAACTGAAACCAAGAGTTTGCACAACATTCGAGCGAGCTAAGCGCGGCCTTAGCATGACGTTTGAAATCGGCCTTAGATAAGTTTACAAGAAGCATGCCTGTAATTTCCCGCTGTGATTCGATAATAGTCAGAACTCCACTTCCTTTTCTCTAAAATTTGAAGATTTTTCTTTCTAATTTACATAATTATTTGCATGGGGCTAGTTGCAGTGGCGCAATGCCTCAACGTCACTTTCATGTAAGTTTAATGTAAAATAATTGCTGTACACAACCCAGCAACACTAGTTTGAGACGCTACTTTTTCCTCATTTTTCCTGTAACTTACTTCTCACGTCGGCGATCTGTCTTGGTTCCCAAGAGAAGTATTGGTACATCCGGAACAAAATGACGAACTGCAGGAACCCATTTTTTTTTCACATCTCGAAAACAACCCCAATTTGTCACATCAAAACACACAACAAATACGTCTGTTCTAGGGTATAAAAGCGTAATAAGGCGGTTGTAGTCGTCTTGACCTGCTGTATCCCACAGATCAACTGCGAACGGTTTTCCATTTACCATCACATTTGTCGAGAGTCTCTCGTGAATTGTAGGACCAAGATAGGACTGAAAATGGTTGGTTGTTGCACTGATTATAAAGGCTGATTTCCCCACAATGCTGTCTCCCACGACTACAAGTTTTATATGCTGCATTCCTTCAAAGCGTCCTTCTAATCGTCTCTGTCATCAAGAAATTTGGTGCTTTTCGGTCTACTGGGGTGCTACAGGTTGTTTACCATTTACCAAAAAAATCCGGAAATTTCGGTTGGAATGTAAATGGAAAGCCTATTTTGGTCTTCCCAAACGGAAAATTTCCGGGGAAAACGGAATTTCTTGAAAGGTAGTCCAAAATTCCCAAACGGAATTTTCAAATGGAAATGTGCGTTCCATTTGCTTATTTCTACCAGTTCCAGGGCTTTCGGCTTGGATCGCTCTGTAAACCTGACCGTTAGAAATGTTTGTGTAAATGGATCACGCGCGTTCCGTGGAAATTTTCATTTGGATGTGTGATACGTACCATTTACTGCAACCGTCGACCAACCGGTTTTCCCGTGTAAATGGTAAACAACCACAGTCATGCTATGATGATGTAACTAATGATTTCCTAACATAGCTGGCCAATCAGTGAACACTCGTAGCACCCAGGCATCTCTCTTATCAAATCAAATCAAATAACGTTATTTATGCACCTATCAATGTTAGCCCCGGGGGGGGGGGGGGATACGGTATGAGGTGGGGACTTTGATCGACATCTCCTGCCCCTGGTGGGGAATTTTGACAACTTGAAGAGAATGGTGGCCCCAGGGTGGGGAAGTTTGATCAAACTTGAAAACTGAAGAAATATTAATAAAAGACTGTTTCCCGGGCTTCGACTTTGCCATGGTATAATACACGCTGTGATACTGCCTTCTTGAAACTGGTCGACAAAGCAGAGCCTGAATACGATTCATACGAGGGAATTTGCCACCATGAAAATACCCAGAAGTCCCCGTGACGCACGGACAAGATGGAGGAAAGAAACGTAAAGAAAATTTGTCCAATGTAATCACTATTGTTACCGATAAACCATCGGTTTCTTCCAGTGTTCTTTCATTCCCGTTGTTAAAAGAAAAAAACTGTGATTTTTATACCTGGAGTGTGTGTATTGTTTAAGCATTTAAGAGGTCAACCTCCTGGATCTCAATCCCTACAGTAGGAAACTTTGAACTCGAAACTTTACCCAAGGGTGGGGAGGTTTGACACAAAATTTGTTTTTCAGATCAAAGTCCCCACCCCATCCCGTATCCCCTCCCCCCTCGGGACTAACATTGATAGGTGCATTATACACGGTGTTCTTATCAGTTACACTAGGTCAAGACTACTTCTAAAATACTATAGTTACAAAATTTAAACTGCGTTCTAAAATACTTCTAAAATACTAGTTAAATTCAATGCCTAACTATCTAAAACTACTAACAATAACTGCTTTACATGAGAGCCGTGTTTAAGCAGCGGGCTTGGAGAGATTCTAGAGATTCTGCCTGCCGCAAGTGAGTTGGTAAACTGTTCCACAACACCACACTACTATCTGAAACTGTTCTTAAGAAAGTTGGTGCGGGGGGGGAACAGCAAGTTTATTTTCAGTGTAAGTTGTTTGTTGGCAAGAGTTTTATTGCAGTTACCCCAAACAACGTTACAGTAATCAAAATGAGGTTTCACCAGAGAGTTGTAAATAAATAGCAGAGTTCTGCAAGAAACAAAAGGTCGAATGCACTTCAGGGGAATCATGCAAATTAGTGATAATCTTATGTACTTGCCGAAAAAAAATCGCTCTGTAGGTGCGTTTTATATTTTGGTACATTACTTTGCTGTACTCAGCAAAACAACATGAAATGACCGAATTTTAGGTTTTGTGGAGAACGTGAGCGTATGACGACCATGACAGTGAACTTTTCCTTCTTTCTCCCAGTTTTACTAATTTAGCTCCAGGATAGTTTGCCAGCATTATAAAAGTCAAACAAGTTTAAAAACTCGCTAAAGAGTTACAATAACAAGAAGTTATATTTCGATATGACGTTTTAGTTGCTGTTGCTGTCGTCGTCGCTTAAGTTCTCTATTTGGCTCGAGGTCGGTGACCGCGAGCCAAATATTTCCCCGTCCGACCCGACCTGACTCAGTCAATATCTGTTTTATCTCGTGACCTATTTAGACTCTTTATGAGATTTCAGAAGATGTAGTTTTCATTTAAAAAAAAAAGCTATGAATTTCCACAGAAGAGTTAGCCAATAAGTTGCTCCTATTTTCCGTCTGGTTGTAAATTAAAATTACATGGTTAGACGCAGCGAAATCCTCTAAAATCGTATACTTGTTCCGAACAAAGCCGTAAGGATTTTTCCCAGGCGGGGGGGATTGGTACCCTATTTAAGGCCCAAATCCGAAAAAGACCGGAAAGAACCGGCGTGAAACAAAAGCCGGAAAACTGTCAGTGTTTGCAGGCTTATAGGCGACGATCTAAACAAGGACTAACCGCCACAGAAAAAACAAATCTATCATTTATTTTTCGTTTAGCTGAGTATTTACGCACTGCTATTTTAGCTGATACAATTTAGGCACCCTATGTAAGGATCACACCCTCACAACGTGGGAAAAATGATACCTAATTAAAGGATCGAAAACCTCAAAAACCATACCATATCCTGCGGCACATACCTATATAGCTCCCGGAGTCACATGATAAAATAAATTAATGTCCCGAGCGTTAACCCAGGGTTTACCCACACATTTTTTCTGAAAAATCGCAGTGATTGGACAGCCGCTCCACCTGTTGTGACAAAACAATTATTCAATTTGTCATGACATTGCAATAAATTATTACATTTGTGTTAGAGAGGGTGGATTGGGAACTGGTACGACAAATCCAAGCCCGGTTAGTAATGTCTACGAAGCAACGCCGAACTCCTTGTTCTGTGTAACAGTATTTGAGTACGCGCTATGATTGACCCGTCATCAAAAGCCGTTACTAACTGGGGTTAGATTACGTCTGCGACGCAGACTACGTTTCCGATGCCTAGATTTGCATTATCTTTATTACTCGAGCCGTAAAACAGAAGGGCGGCCGTCTTGGAAAAAAGTTTGCAAAGCTCACGTTGGTTTCTATCTCAAGTCAAGCGGACATAGTAGTTGCCTTTCCTGCGGGAGACCCAGGGTTTGAATCCTCGCTGGGACAACAACAAGTCTTTCCCTGTTTTCTTGTTCTGATTTTATTTTAAATTCTCTTTTTACAAATATCAAGTTACGGTATTTTGCAATTTTACAGGGATATATGTTAGTGAGGATTGTATCGATACTCACTACAAACAAACAGACTCGAAAATCATGATCAGCACAATGCGCCCAATGTAACAAGGACAGAAATTCCTTTTTTCTTTTGTTTAACGTTATTAAAATGAAGGACACACTATTTCTGCAGGCCTGGGTTAAGGCTAATTTTTAAGCCACAATCATAGCCTGCATGGAAGACGTTCGAAGGGGAAGAGGGAATTTGGGCGCGCGAGAACGTGAAGGGGGAGCTCTTCGCGTTCGTGCGCGACCGAATTTCCCGTTCCACTTCAAACGCCTTGCACGCAAGCTACCACAATCATTGATTGATAGACCTTTCCAGTTTTTTTTCAACTTTTGATATAGGCCATGTAACGAAAATGCGTGCACACTGTTAGAAAAAGCACCTAAAAGATGTTAAATGTTTAAGTTTGGAAGTCATATCTTTTATAATCACAAAGTCAAGGAAATTTTACAGACGTGTGTATGCTTGGAGGGACAAACTTGCGCAAACTAGTTTAATAGTAGTAGACGTTGGATTATTTATATAAATGAAGTGAAACTCTGCATTTGGAGCCAAGGAGGAGTATGAGAAAATGACGTAGTGGTCCATTTTCCTTACATTATTTGCACTTAAAGATCAGGCAATTTGTAATGACTTTAAAAGTACTGAACTAGACAAACAAAAAGGCTCTATGTTTGAAAGCTATTCAGTTTTTCCTATGTACATAATGACAATTTTTTTTGGTTGTTCAAGTTTCGATCATTTCTCACGCAAATTCAGGCTCGACACTAACTTTCGACACCACTTTCACTTTGTAAAGTAGATTCCAAAATTTACCTTTCACCTCAAAATTTTACTTTCCAAATAATACATTATCGTACCATTGATGGTACTTTTTTTACTTGTCCAGGTAAAACCTAACCAAGACTCATTCTTTACCGTCACCTATCTTCAATACGCCACATTCAGTTACCCCATGTATTAATGTTGTACCTAGACATCCTTGGGAGTCCTTTGAATCCACCAATATGGCGAATGCATGGCAAAATTTGTCCTCATCAAGAAAGAAAATCAATGTCTGAGGGTTGCTTTCTTATTCCATTTGCAAACGTTTTGACAAAAGCCGTTTAAAAGAAATATCTGCTTTCCAACATAGTCCAAAATTTACTTTCCAGATCGGGTGAGTGTTCTGGTTCATTTTCATTTTTTTTTCTCTCCAAGAGGTAGATTCACTCTCCAATGGAAAGCAGGTGAGTGTTAGTGTCGAGCCCTGAAATTAGCAAAAGCACTTAGAATAACAGGCAAGGTGAAAACAAGCACACTGACCCCATCTTTTCATTGCATTTTTTCAATGTCCTATATGTGACTATCAATTGTGCCAAATTTGTGAAAACTCTGGACAGTATGTCATTTTCAAAATTCTCTCTAGTTTTGTCCCCAACTACAAAAAAATGCGTAGGATTATTGTGATAAAAATTCCTTAGACAAGATGATCCACCCATTAAGCATCATATTACTGCAAAAAGTAATATTATTATCACATTACTTTGCACCTGGAATTTGGGTTAGATGACCTAACCTTCTTTTCAAATTCTTCCTTTGCTTTCAAATACGACAAAGGAGGCCATCTATGTTCACTGACATATTCTCTGTTTTCTCCCTGCACAAGACTGAACTCTTCAGTTGACTCAAACACAGAGTAGTTTGTTGCAATAAAATGGAGACACCAGCTTGACAACTGCTTGGCATTATGAGCCTGCAAAATA
Source organism: Pachyseris speciosa (assembly GCA_016490735.1). NCBI lineage: Eukaryota > Metazoa > Cnidaria > Anthozoa > Scleractinia > Pachyseridae > Pachyseris > Pachyseris speciosa. The sequence goes on from JAEMWC010000665.1 coordinate 393,727, forward strand.
AGAAAATAATATTGTCAGTACAATTAAGTGTGACTCTCGCTTAACCATTGAGTTACTCTCCAACCTCGTTCCCAGGGTCTCTCCTCTTCCTGTCCCCAGGGGACTGGAAGAGGAGAGACCCTGGAAACGAGGCTGCTAACTCTCAAACTGAGACTCTCTGCAGCCACCAGTCATAACTCAGACACAGGGTTCTCCTTTTAAAGGGGCAACAGGGAATTTTTGCTGCCTGTAAATGACAAATCCACCTACAACTCTGACTGTCACCATAAAAAGATATGACAGGGGCACCCAACAAAAAGTTTCAGTAGATGTCTGTTCGGTGGAAGGTAGTTCGCCTTGGACTTTGGGCGTTGATTAAAGAGCGCACTGAAACCTGGCCTAAAAGATTTACAATGGGGAAATCACAGCCCCTGAGGTTTTTGGAAAGGTTGTATTTGCTGTTTTTGGCAGTCAAAAACATCACCTACATTTTCAGAAAGAAAATAGTTCCCTAGAAAGTTCATGGAAAGTTCATTTCAGGTAGCATTTTCTCAAAGGAAGATTTTGTTCCCTAACATTTTTGGTTAAAATTTCAGTTAAGGAATCAAAGTACAGAGAACAAATTCTTCTAGTTATCGAAAACATAACCTTAAACAGACTTCAAATGCCGTAAGATACTTAAAAATGCCTTTCTACAGCTTTTGGTTGATTTGGCTCGTTGGGTGCCCCTGATATGAGATGGATGTCAATAATGGTTTTTGGGATTTCTCCACCTTTTCTCAATTCTTCTACTCCAACTCTGTTTGAAAAGGAAAACCCTGCTGATAGAACGTGGAATACTACAGTGGAAGCTTCACATTGCAAACTGCCAATACACATTAACCCTGCACCAATAACCAGTAACAGTGATCAGCATGTATTTCTCCTTGCATTCTACCTACTTGATTAAGTATAGAATTCTTGAGAATAAACAAAATGATCACCAAAGATGGAATGCCCTAAAGATTAAAACAGATTCTCCCAACTTATACCACAAGAAACATCTGGAGTTCAGTGAGGAGAATATTCATATTGGTCTCAGAGATTAAAGGGTTAACAAGCTGTCGCTGAATCGTAATCTGAAATACATCAATGTTGACTGCCAATAAGTTCACACTCCTGGTAAACTGTCCCACTTTAAATAGCATCTACCCAAAGCCTCATTATTTATTATTAGCCTTCAAGTTCAATGACTATAATTGAACAAACAATGAATCAATGCCAAGATGTTAACGCTTTGAGCAACTGAATGTGTCACCTAGTACAAACACCTCACCTGAGATGTCAGGAGGAGGTTAACAACATCACTAGTACCATCAGCTACTCTCTTCTGGATAGCTTTGTCCACTTTTTTTGTGATGTAGAGCTCACATAATGACACAAGTCTTGGCAGACAGAATCTGTCAGCTAAAATCATTATTTCCACAGAATCACCCTCTTCTATTGGAGCATGATCAGTGTACAGGTATTCCAGCAATGCCAAGAAACTTTCAAGGGAAGCATCATGGATATCAATCTGGTAAGAAAGTAAAGAAGTCACCCTTTCATTCTAGGGCTTAAAAAACCTAACCATGATCAAAACAACAGTTAATAATAAACTGAAGCATATATATCACTTCAGCTGATGTTCATAAAACTCATGACCATTATCACCCAAACCCAAACCACAACAAGATGCCTCCAATAACACAGAAACTAGTGACTAGAACATTATCAATAATAGCAAATGATTATAACCAACAAGGTAATATAACCAGCTCCAACAGTGAGTAAATTTAAGCATTTTCAGGGTTGTATATAAGAGCCGGCAGCCGGCGAAGTTCGCCGGCTTCTCTGCCAGGTTTTGCCGGCTACTTTCATGCTTCACAAGTCAAGGAGATGATGTTTATCAGGTCTAAACTACTTGGGCTCAATAAAAATAAAAATTTGCAGTGCCTATCTTTTCTGAAAACATATAAGACTTCTGACCCAAGGGCAGTTTAAAAACGTTATCTTTGAGACTATCTTTTTGAACAAATCTTGCTGCTGTGCTGGTAAAGTATGAACAAGATGATTTGTTGTCCAGTCCGCCATATTGGATTTCGATACATGAATGCATAATTAGTGCGAGCAGGAAACTGGGAAAGAGTAGTCTTCGTGTGTGACTATCAACACGAAATTGCAAAAATGACTGACCAGTGAGGTCAAAACCGAAAGCAATTAACCTTTAGTTAGATCTTTTTTGTCAAGGAAAACGAAAACCAAAAGAGACAACTACAAGTGAAGGTATGAACCCACCTTTGAAAAAATGTCCAAGAAAATAAATATTAATTTGCAAGCAAATCAACTAAAACATTCAAGGGCAAAATAATTAGATCTTTACAGTATCTTCAAATACACTGTATGGCAAGTCATAGTTTTAATCTTTTTGTAAGCCTTAGCATCATTGCTTTGAAAGAAAATATCAAAAGTTTAATTTACTATTCCTTCTGAGAAGAAACGTAGAGCTTTATTGGCCTCCGTCAAATCACCATGCATGGGAAAGTTTTGTTTGTCGCTTCTTGCAAATGCTGTCAACAGCGGCCACGATCAAGGTGCGTGTTGTTTATCGCCAGTGGCCTTTGCCTTGTTAACTTTCTGGCACTTACAATTTTCGAAATATAGCCCGCACGGCATGTGCAAACAGGAGTTGAAACTCAGACAGCTCAGCAGAGTTAATCCCCGTTTGCTGGTCTAGTCCTTTAAGTATGTGCCATGTTTACAAGTTGTCAAGTGGCAATATTTGCCAGGCTCATTAGCTCCAGCAAAACCACCAAAAAGATACAAAAATATCATTCCACTTTTTGTTTATACGGTTGCATTATTGATATGTCGCTTTGTCTTTCTTTGAGTCACATGGTTTTCACAGTATAATTGCAGCTTAATTCATTCCTCTAATGTCTGAGTTTCATGGCCCAAAATGCCAGGAAGTGTGTTTTCCTGTGTTCCAGTTTTCAAAATTTTTCCGGTGGAGCATGCCCCCTCACCCCCTAGAAATAATGGGCTAAAGCCCGTCGTATGGGTCATCCGGACCCACAACCGTCTACTTTTCACAAAACTCCAGCTACTTAAAAACTTAAAGAAAACCCTGATTTTCAGTTACAGTAGGAGTGATTCATGATTTTGCATTATTAAGACAGTGAAGCATTACTTAGAACTGCAAGCCCACAGCTTGCTTAGCCTTGCAAAAGGAATCAAGACTGTAATAAAAGCTTACAAAAACCTTTCCCTTACCCACCTCTATCATTTAAATGCTCTTCTCCCAACCCCCAACCCATTCAAAATAGCATCATACAATGTATACACCTGTAGCTGTTCCCTTATTGATAGGCGAATGCTGTGTTCAAGTAATCCTAGGTACCTTATTTGTTATGGTATGCAAAACTGGGTAGTCAAAGGGCAATGACTCCTGGCAGTTACAAAGAGCATACTAACCTCTGTACCCAAGTCACTCTCCCTAAATGCCCCACCCAACATGGCTGCCATAACCTCAGACCTTGCTTTCAATATCACTCTGTGCCCATAAACAATGCTGCCCTGAACAAGGAACTTGACATCTGCTTGTAACGCCTTGTTGAGATATAACTTCTTGGCCACCAGCCCTGTGTTATCATTCAACCAGGTTCCAATGCTTGGATTCAAGAAGGAATCTCCTTTCAGGATATTTGCACAATATTCTCCTAACCACCCCAGCTGAAATTTCACAGCAACAGATTGGATTTCTTTGACAAAGTTTACATCTTCGTCTTCAGCAATATCTGGAGAACCAGTGTAAAGAAAAGTCAACACTTCCATGAAAACACCCTTGGAAATGCTCTCATGTAACTTAATCACAGTTTTTCCTTTGCTTTCGCACTGCTCTTCGATGTGGATTAGATTGGGGCAGCTACCTCCTTTGTCACAGACCCAAGAAATATCTTCAAAGATATCACCATAGCATTTATGAGAAGCAGTCATTTTATCCTGGAAAATGTTCTTGAAAATGGACGATGCAGCCATGAGCACAGTTTTGTGTGCTTCCACTGACTGGCCATCAGCAAACATAAATCTGACATCTGCACTGCATGTGTCAGCCATCATGGCACACCAGTCACTTGCAAATGAGGAACTGAATACCTCCACATGAGGTGCAAAACCTACAAAAGGTAACATATATGATCCACCAACCCTTAAGATCAGAGGTTTGTCAATTGTGCAATAAATGGAAGTTCATTGCGATGTGATGAGGGATAAGCTAGTTCATGCAAACATGGCCCTTGCTATTTGTGGCTACTGCACTAAGCAGTCCGAGTGATTAAAAGTATGTGTTACGGGATAGGCCCACAAAGCGTGTATGTTGCCACATGGACTCAGAGTGCCTATTTTTTAAACTACTGACATGTCACTTTGCATGTCCATGGTGCTTTCTGTGTGGTTTAACACACAAGAAAGTTTACCTTTCAAGTAAATATTCTAAGTTATTATAATTACTGTTGCTACCACATGCATCATCGTCATCATCATCATCATGTTTCTCCACTTTAAGAGTTTTTATTGTGAAAGCCCTACATGATTACATTTGTTTTGTGAACAATTTGATAACCTAATTCACTTTTTGCAGGGGTAAATCAAATTGCCAGTATTATAACTGCCCAAGAGACAAATAATTTGTCAATTGAGCAGCCATAATTAAATAATTATAAAATAAACATAATAATACTGACACCTATAGTTTGTACTTTTGTCACAATCCATAATATTAGAAAGGTTCATTTTTAACTGTTTAAAAGTGCGTGAGTAAAAGTATTAATTAAATAATTAATTTAAACATTGCTTAATTGTTTAATTAATTAATTAACTTTTTATGTGTTTGTATACTTGTTTTCGTCTTTGTTTTAACAATACCTGCAGGGGGCAGCACAGGTGGAAGTGGTTCATGTTCTTTTGCTGATTTGGATGCTTTGTTCTTGCTCCAAAAAGATCCCTTTCTTGAAGAATTTCTGCTGAAGCCATTTACAGCCAATTGAACAGCAATATTAATTGCTTGTTGCACTCCATCACTTAACAGGGAGCTGCATTCTGCATAGGTGACACCTAAAGAATCAGCAAGAGACTGCCCCTCTCTCTTTGCCACGCACCTGTCATCCCTTGAATCGCTGTATTGATAACAAGAAGAAAGCAAAATACATATCTTTACTATATGTGAAGTGCCAGAGGCATACATGTAAAAACACATCAATTTGTAAGTATTGTCAAACCTCTTTGCCGATACCTGCCATAAGAAGACACCTCTCATAAGTGGACATCAACAAACCACACGGTCCCAGCAATTTTTCTCTGCTGAAACCCTACATTTTTAACTTCCTGTGAGCAGATAACTATGCCTGGTATACCAATATCCCCGCTTCACAATTATCAGAACTCAACACTGTTTTCCCCAGGATTTAGAATAAACCTAAATAACGTGATTGCTTTCAAGTTTACAAGCAAGCCTGTAATTTCCCAATTGACTGATTGTTCAATTGACCAATTGACACCATAATAATCAAAACTCCACTTCCCTCTCTCTGAAATTTAGAGATTTTCCTTACTTGGACATGGTTGGAGTCCCCAGTGTTTTCACAACTTGTGAAAGTAGAAGTTGCATTTTGTTAAGTTGGCGTTGCAAGGCCCTTCGGGCCTTGCCCCTTAGGGGGGTCTGGGGGCATGCTCCACCGGAACATTTTGAAATTCAACACACTTGGACAAGACACATTTTCCAGCAGTTTGAGATGCAAAATGGGATATTTCAGATACCAAAAAAAAAACTGAAATTTTTATTAGGTTTTAATAACTCCAGCCAACATTGACACTCTTTTCGTTCAAACACAAGTTCAAGAAAGTAGTTGCAATTTTGATAGAGCAAAGTGTGATGCGTGTATTTAATAATAAATCAAATGAAAATAAACTGGTTAATTTTTAACTCTACTGGATGGTTTAATTTGCTTGGTTTATGATATGGTTCATGTCCTTTGCATTGATCTGTACATAAGAGGCTAAACAACAGGTTTATGTTCGTTAATCACAAGTTTGGAAAGGCCCTGATTATTTACATACTTACACACTTATCTTTAATTTCGAATATCAAAATACAGTTAGGAGTTAATAGGAAACTTGATGAATTGGTGTCAATAAAACTACACATTTATCTAAGATTTGAGGCAAATTTATTTTCATTGTTAAAACAGTCTACTTTCAGTCAGAAAAGTAGTCTTCATGATCATCTTCGTCCTCCCATCCACTGTCATCCGCTTCACTGTCAGATTCTTCATTTTCTTCGTCTAAACAAAAAACTTTTGCTGCCACTTCTTCTTGTTCTTTCTCGGACTCCACAACTTCAACTAACTCCTGTTCTGTTTGTGTACCTGCTTCTGGTTGGGTAACCGAGTTGGCTTGTTCATTCTGGCCTGCTTTTGGTGCTACAGCCTTACCATTTTTCCCTTCTTGCGGCCCTGCTGCTCCTCTACTTGTCTTGTAGGCAATCTTCTTTCTTTTCTTCACCTTCAGCCACAGCTTTACTGCTCTTACTGGGGCTGTTGTTTCTGGAGCTGTCATTTCTGGATTTTTAATTACAGAAGTTGCAGTTTCAGAATTCGCTTTTGCTAATTCAGTTTCGTCTGGAGTTTTGTCACCTAAACAAGGAAGCCACTTCTTGTTTCATCCAGTGCCAATTTTTTAAACACTTACACAAATTTTCCCTGCTAGCAGAGAAACACAAACTATGTATACAGAAAAGCGAGCATAATTATTTGCTTTGTATGAGCTGCGAGGATTACATGCCAGTATTTTCTGAAGCAGGCGTGCCATTACTCAGCTTTGCTACTTGTAAGCGACATTTTGTCTCCTGTTGACCGTATTGATGTCAATACGGTGCGCAAAAATGATCATAAAGACGAGTCATTTACGACAATTTCTTTCAAAACATATTTTGTTCCAAAACCGCCAAAGAATTAATGTAATCTACGTCATCTGTGCACGTTGCACGTGTTAATGTGATAATTTACAGTCCAATCTGGTTCGGAAAAAATTATGCAAATAATTTCGCTACCGCTCGATAAAACATAACGACAACATTATTTATTCATCTGAATTACATTGTATAATTAGCTGGCACATCCTTTTTTCTTTTAGTTTTTGGCACTGCTAGCTGCCACATTTCAGCTAGCCCAAGCTGCCGTTTTGCTGCCATTTTGCCTCGTGTATGAAGACGGATGTGTTGTCTTAAATAGAGTACTTTCCGTTGGAAACCGCTGCCTACCTCTCAATCTGAGCCTGTTTACAACGTTCGAACGACGTATGAAAGAGGAGCAGATTTAAGCAATGTTGCGGCGAACTTTCAAGTTTATTTACTCAAGAACGCTTTAGTGGACACTTGATTCTTTGAAAAAGCCTTATTTCATAATTTACCCAAGGGAAAGTAGGCGTCGCAAATGCAAATGTTGCCGTCAGATGCGACGGCCGACGGCTGGTTTTAAAAACACTGGGACTGTGGCTAGTCACAGTAGCACAATGATCATTTTCAAATAATTTCAAACTTTCACTTTCATGTATTTTAATTTAACACTGCTGCACATAATCCTGCAAAACATTGTTTCACAAAGTAAAGGTCGGCACACACGAGGGGACTAGTCCCTGCAACAAGTCATGGGGACAAGTCCCATCGTGTGAACTAGCCATTTTTGCCACAAAATCTAGTCACAGGGACTAAAATTTGGTCCCTGCAACTAGTCCCACGAATTCAAACTGGTTTGAAGTTTTGGGACAAGCCCCTGCAACTTGTAAAACCGTCCTCAATAATTTTGGTCTCTTAAGAAAAGCTGCAGATTGAAAGAATGATACCCCAAGTTTTTGCTACTTTCCTGTGCAATTATTGGTCCCCGCGTGTAAACACTACTAGGGACTAGTCCCTGCAACCAGTCCCTTCGTGTTAACTCTTCAGGGGACTAGCTGCAAGGACTAGTCGCAGGGACCAGTCCCCTTGTGTGTGCCGACCTTAACAGTTTGTTACCACCCTTGGTCACCCTTCCCCCTACCAGGGAGCCGCAACTCACTTGCCCCGGAAGGAAGCGGCTCTTTTTCCCCGATTAAATACATTAGTTTAAGATGCTAAATGTCCTACAACTTACTTCTCACGTCGGAGATCCGTCTTGGTTGCCAAGAGAAGTATTGGTACATCCGGAACAAAATGACGAACTTCTGAAACCCATTTTGCTGTCACATTTTGAAAAGAACTCCTATTTGCCACATCAAAACACACCACAAATACGTCTGTTTGAGGGTATGAAAGCGGTCTAAGGCGATCGTAGTCTTCCTGACCTGCTGTATCCCACAGACCTACCGCGAACGGTTTGCCATTTACCATTATGTTTGCCGAGTAATTGTCGAAAACTGTGGGAACGTAGTTGCACGGAAAATGGTTGGTTGTAGCACTGATTAGAAAGCATGATTTCCCGACACCGCCATCTCCCACGACTACAAGTTTTATATGCTGCATTCCTCAAAATCTCCTTGACGTCAGGAAAGCTGTTGTGGAAATCTTTACTCTTCTGCACTGAAATCTGTCTGCTCGCCATTTTATCTTCTCTTCCGATGCTTGTTTTATATTTGTGACGATTCCAAAAATAGCTGGCCAATCAGTGAACACTAAACTGGTACTTTGTGGTACCCAGACGTCTCTCTTATTATGCAAATCACGAATAAAACACTTCCGCTTTACAGGACCCATACTGCACTGTCCAGGGTACAAGCATATACCTCACAAATTAATGTGATTTGGTAAGCTGAAGCCACTCTAAAGATACTAAGGCCACATGGTAGCGGGCATTACCCCTTAAATCTACCAAAGCAAAGATTGAGCCCAAGCATTAGCAGCCATGGACAGCTGTTTCGGCCTTGTTAGGCCTTATCAGCATGGCATAGCTAATGCTCAGGCTCAAGTACCCACATATCCATAAAACAAGCAGTGAAAACGTAAAGCTTGTGGGATGTGGGTGCTAATGCTTGGGCTCAATCTTTGCTTTGGTAGATTTAAGGGGTAATGCCCGCTACCATGTGGCCTTATATAGTGCCTTTAGAGTGGCTTCAGCTTACCAAATCACATTAATTTGTGAGGTATATCCTTGTCACTCCAGCCACATCCCACAAGCTTTACGTTTTCACTGCTTGTTTTATGGATATGTGGGTACTTGAGCCTGAGCATTAGCTATGCCATGCTGATGAGGCCTAACAAGGCCGAAACAGCTGTCCATGGCTGCTAATGCTTGGGCTCAATCTTTGCTTTGGTAGATTTAAGGGTAATGCCCGCTACCATGTGGCCTTAGTATCTTTAGAGTGGCTTCAGCTTACCAAATCACATTAATTTGTGAGGTATATCCTTGTCACTCCAGCCACATCCCACAACCTTTACGTTTTCACTGTCCAGGGTACAGTCCGTTTAATACATTATGTCCAGGGGGGGTCAACGCATACGCCTTTTTCTGAAACATCAGAGTGGTAGAACCTTCTAGTTCTACATGTTGTGAAACCAAATATCCAAATTGTCATGGTATTGTAGGCAATAAGCGATGATATGTGTGCTAGACAAATAATTACCCGGGCTACGCGCGTCTCGCGCGGCGCCCGGGTCTTAAACTACCGACGGTTCTTCTTTTTCGTCGGCGAGTATCATCCACAAATGGCACTTCCGGCGTTTCTGCGCAAGCGCTAACTATTTTTAACAACAGTGATGCGTGTTGTCACATATGGGAAAATGTCAATTCATCTTGTGGCTTTTGAAGTCTGAACAAACAATATGTTAAGAGAAGTGTCTATGCGAATGTTTGGAAGTTCAACGGCGAGAAGAAAGTTTTTAACATGAGTAAACTTAACGGCAGATGGACTGCCGTGTTTCCCCGTGTCTGCTTCAGTAGACTGCGAGTAGTCTCTAATTTTGGCGATGGATTGTGGGGGCACGTGCGCGCGCGAAGTTGCGAGGAGACGCGACACGAGGGGAGCGCCAAAAATTAGAGACTACAGACAAAGGGAGTTTGACCTTTCACGGCCGAGTGATTCGAGTGTAAATCTCATATCAACAGCAAGAATGATGCCTGTTGTCACGTATCGGAAAACGTCGATTCACCTTGTGTCTTTGAAGTCTGAACAACTAATATGTTAAGACAAGTGTCTATACGAATGTTTGCAAGTTCAACAGCGAGAAGAAAGCTTTTAACATGACCAAAATTTAACTCCAGATGGACTGCCGTGTTCCCGTATCCGCTCCATTGAGATGTACATTTTGTTGAATAACTCAAGTACGGGATATCACACACCTCTGAGACTTTGACAGGTAGTTTATTTACTATTTTGCCACAATATCTCAATTTCTAGACTTTAATTTTTGAATGATAAGCGATTATATTTTACAAATGTACTAGCATCCCTTGAAACTGTCCAGAAACGTTCCTTTCTTGTGTTTCAAATGACCCTGGATTGGCGTATTTGTAAACAGTTTCACTCTGCTAATTAATTTTCTACTCACATTTCACCCAGACTCCATTCACATTTATGCGAAAAAATCCAACATCGTTCGATAAGCGTTTCCTTTCTCAAACAATTATCCATCAAAGCGAAAACAAGTGTGCTTAGTTTTTTTTTTTTTTTTGGGAATCAATACACTATTTTTATCATCTTGCATAACGATAAAAATCTGTGGCCTAAAGGTCATTGTTCCTACCTGTGACGCAGCTAACCCGGGTTCGATGTCCTTTAGTGGTATATATCACGGGCTTTATTTTTTCTGTTTCTCTTTTTCTTGTTCTTTTAGAAATATTTTTTACAAGTGTTATAATTATTGTGCTCAATGGTTGAGCTGTATTTTAGAGGAATATATGTTGATAGGGGTCTAAAGAAATAGACTCCAACACAAGCTAAACACAATGCGTCCGATGTAAGAAAGACAGACTTCCCTCTATTCTTTTGTTTAGCACTAAGTTAGGGATACAATACTGTTTTTTGCAAGCCCGGGTTTAGGCTAATTGTAGCCTCTTGTTCTATTTTAGCGAGGGTGGGTAGGGAACTGGTACGCCAAATCCCGCCAAAATCGTGAGGCTCGTCGACCGTCACGCTTCACAAAAATATCATTTCCAATGCAAGTCCTGTTTGCGTTTATCAGCATTGAAAACGGCGTATCGTTCAGATCTGTAAGTCAATCATTGTTTTACACAAGCTTTGAGGGTAACTGAAAGCCATTCGTACATATCAAAATGGCAATATCTTATGCCTTTCTGGACTGCGTAAAGGCGTTCCGTGTTCAAAGTGAGTCTGAAGGGGAGAGAGGGGAAAAAAAGAAGCGCGTAGCGCTATCGGAGGGTTTCTCGTTTTTCCCTCTCCCTTCCCTACGCAGCCTACTCTAGTGGTGTTTCAATATATCTAACCGAGGATTTGAAGTGGTTTGGGTTTTGAAGGGAAGTTCCAGCACCCGGTAAATTGCCTGACTTCTCACTGTACAGTATATTTATTGTAGTCTCATTCGCTCAGAAGCCCTTCAAGCTAATCCAGCCAGGCCGACCATATGCTGGCAGAGATAGACCACCACACTGGGGACATAGGGGACTACGTACCCTACTCTGTTCGAACAGTGTGTGGGTTCTGTAACGTCCCATAGATTATTAGGAATAAGTGTTGTGAGACGAGGCCTACGGTTTATCGTCATTATCCAAGAAGACTAGAAAGTCTAACCATTTGCAGAGATCGTTACATAGGCAGCACTTTCTCCTCAATTATTTAAAGACCCTGAGTGTTGGTCCAGCCGGGGTTTGAACCGGCAAACTCCTGCACAGTAGTCCGGTACTCTACCACTGAGCAAACCGGTTGGCGATTTAATGCCAACTCTCCCAAATTTTGCGAGAGTCATTCAGATACGGAACTTATCTCCCAGTCTCCCGTAAAGCTATTTTGAATCTTATTTGTAAAGGAAGTCAGTTTTTCCAAAAACCTAAGAAATTTCGTTTCACTGCTGTATTTTAATGCATAGTTTACCTAATCTGTCATTGTTGCCATTGGGAGGAGTACAACTAACAGGAAGTTTGAGGGAGGCGGTGCATCAATTTTTTTGGGAGGGTTGATAATGGGGAAGGAGATTGGTGTAAAAAAGGAAACTCCCAATTTCAGCTCTCCAGAGGTTGGCATCTCTTTGTTATACCGGAAATTTTGGATATTGTCGACCTCTGTATCAGTGGTATGTCAGACCCATATTATTTTGTACAACCTCTTTGAAAAACTGGGGCCAGCTAAATAAGTTTTGGGTTCTAACTACACTAATGTAAGGCATTTCACTTTAAAAAATTGAAAACTCATACTCCTGTTTCTTACATGCTAAAACAGCTCAAACAACACTTTCTTTTGGTTAGACTCTATGACAAACACAGAAGTCACTTTCTGTTCTTAAAATAATAGGATGTTTGCTGTAAATTAAATATATATTCATACATATATGCTTCATTTTAAACAATCAGTAACATGGCAGCACAGGGCTGATGTGGACCTTAACAAATTTAAATTATAAAATCACACGTAATAATTAACTCACATTAAGAATTACAATAGTAAACTTACAATTATGTTTCTACAAAAATATGTATTTAAAAGCTGATTAAAAATGTACACAATATTCCAGATTTTTCTTCAAAATCACACTTGTAATAGTGTCTTTAGTAAAACTAACCTTATTTTACTCACTAGATTTCTTGAAATTGTGAATGAGTAATACTTTCAAGTTCTCTGATCTTTCTTTTCATCCTGTTCCAAACTACTGGTCCATTTTTGGCCCAGAACAATTAAAGATTGGAACAAGCTGCCATTAGAAATAATTGAGAAACCAAGCATCAGCACCTTCAAAGTGGCTGCAGACATTTATTTTTCATAAATTTTAAGTATCAATTTTTTGTTTTTGTTTCAATACTTGCTTCATGTCCTAGAGATTTTGCAAGTTACCAAATGTAGATGTAGATATCAACGATTGTCTGCTAAACTCTGAATTCATTCATCTAATCTTTACTATGTCACCCCTCCTCTTTGACTTCAGTCGAGCCAGGGGGTGGAACTCAGGGAAGGTGCGAATACTACCAAATGTTTAGACCATCAACAAGTCCAATGACTGCACTGGCTAAAGCTGGATAAAAAATGCCCATTGTCAAAACCACTACTAAGTTACAAAATTTAATGGAATTCAACACAACATTTGGGGCCCTCTTTCTTTTTTCCTTTTGCATCTTAGGCAGTCTTCCTTTGACAAGTTCAACCCAGCAGTGCCAACCCCCATCTTGACTGGAAAAGGTCTAACAACAATCCACTCAAAGGGCACTAAGGCCAAAAGGTAGCGGGCATTACCCCTTACATCTACCAAAGCAAAGATTGAGCCCAAGCATTAGCAGCCATGGACAGCTGTTTCGGCCTTGTTAGGCCTCATCAGCATGGCATAGCTAATACTCAGGCTCAAGTACCCACATATCAATAAAACAACTGTTTTATTGATATGTGGGTACTTGAGCCTGAGCATTAGCTATGCCATGCTGATGAGGCCTAACAAGGCCGAAACAGCTGTCCATGGCTGCTAATGCTTGGGCTCAATCTTTGCTTTGGTAGATGTAAGGGGTAATGCCCGCTACCTTTTGGCCTTAGTGCCCTTTGAGTGGCTTCAGCTTACTTAATCACATTAATTTGTGAAGTATCCTTGTCACTCCAGCCACATCCCACAAGCTTTACGTTTTCATTGCTTGTTTTATTGATATGTGGGTACTTGAGCCTGAGTATTAGCTATGCCATGCTGATGAGGCCTAACAAGGCCGAAACAGCTGTCCATGGCTGCTAATGCTTGGGCTCAATCTTTGCTTTGGTAGATGTAAGGGGTAATGCCCGCTACCTTTTGGCCTTAGTGCCCTTTGAGTGGCTTCAGCTTACTTAATCACATTAATTTGTGAAGTATCCTTGTCACTCCAGCCACATCCCACAAGCTTTACGTTAACAACAATCCAGTTTAGCAAATGTTAAACAAACATACCATCAATCAGTAGCATAATAAGGCACTTTAAAAAACTTATTAATAATTCATTAAGGAAATACAAAGGAAATTAATTTTTAATGAGTGTCTTAAAATCTGATAAAGACACGGCTAAATTTTACATTCGATTTTCTAGGCCAAAATAACCCAAAATCTAAATTTTAGTGTAAGAATGGATAGATGTACAGTAAAGCCTTTTAAACCCTTCAATAAATTCGCAATTCGTGTTTTATCAAGTCCTAAAACACTCGGCTATGCCTCAGTTGATAAAACACTCCGGCTTGTTTATTAAACATCACGTAAAACATTAGCTCGTTCAAAAGTTGCCTTGTTTGCAAAAAATGTAAATAATTGGTGCAACAACAACAACAACAACATCTTTATTGTACCTTAAATTTCTTAAATACAAGAATATATATATTAATACATAAGAAAAGGTACGGACCTTCAGAAATAACTATTAAGAGTTAAAAATGCCTGAAGGTCAATAATTGCAAAATTTAAATTTAAATTAGTGAAATGGATCAGAGGTACAATACACTCAAGAAGTAGAGCAAAAATTATACGCACAGAGAACATACACTAACACACACAGAAAGACAGACAGGCATAAACACACAACAACAACAACAACAACAAGAAAAGAACACAACACAAAAACACCCGCAGTATTATAAATTATAAATAATTATAAATAATTATAATATAATGTACATCATATAAATAAGCAAGATTATTGATTAAAAGCAAAGAAAATAGCATATAAAAAGAAAAGATGTCTTAATAATCATTACGAAATTTGTTTTTTAGAACCTTTTTAAACTGACTCATAGACAAGGCTTTAACATTTTCTTCGATTAAATTCCAGATTTTTGGTCCTTGAAAGCGTATATTGAAGATGCCATAATTTGTACGAGTTTTAGGTAAATAGTAAGTTTTTCTGGAGGCCAAGCGAGTATTATGACTATGAATTTTGTCAACTGGAATAAATAAATCGTTAAAAACCGATGGTAATTGATGATTATGAAACTTATACATAAAAATTGCAACACAATATTTAACAAGATCACTAAATTTGACAATTTTTAACTGTTTAAATATAGGACTTGAATGCTCATCGAACTTTGAAAAAGTAATAATTTGTAAAGCTTTCTTTTGCAAGACAACAATTGACTGAAGAGTGGTAGGATATGTGTTTCCCCAGGCAATTATCCCATAAATTAAGAAAGGGTAGATGAGTGCATAATAAAGATTTGCCAAACTAGAAATATCGAGGTAATAACGAAGTTTAGAGAGTATACCCACACTTTTTCTCACTTTTTTGGCAATATAATCAACTTGATTCTTCCAGTTCAAATTAGCATCAATCAAGATTCCCAAATACTTAATATAATATGCCCTGTTAAGAGGTCTGTTACTAATGCTTAACTGGAAGTCAATAGTTATTTTTCTTTGGGGTGGATAAAAAATTACAAAGTTAGATTTATCTACATTTAATGATAACTTATTTGCACATAACCATATGTGAATATTGTTTAATTCACTATTTATATTAGAGTGCAAAGACAAAATATTTTTATGTTTACAGAACAAATTAGCATCGTCAGCAAATAGATGAAAATCAAATAAATCAGAACAGAGGTAAAAATCATTTATATAAAGTAGGAATAGCAACGGACCCAAAACAGATCCTTGGGGAATACCACAAGAGATTGGAAGAGGGTCTGAACTAACATTATTAATAATCACAACTTGCCAGCGATCAGCTAAATAAGATTTGAACCAAGTGAGAGCCACACCCCTGATACCATAGTATTGTAATTTATCAAGGAGAATCTTATGATTTACTGTGTCAAAAGCTTTGCTGAAATCTAAAAATATACCACAAGAGAAGTCCTTTCCATCAATTGCCCTTTGAACTTGATCAATAATACTTAAAATTGCTTGATCAGTCGAGTGCTTGGCACGAAAGCCAAATTGTTTATTATAAAGAACCCTTTCTCTTTCAAGAAAATTCAGTAATCTGTTGGACATAAGTTTCTCCAAAAGTCTATTAAATATAGATAAGAGAGAAATTGGTCGATAATTTGAGAGACAAGTTTGCGAATCTTTCTTATGGATTGGTATTACATTGGCTAACTTAAAACTATTAGGAACAATGCCTGTCTGAAAAGAAAGATTAAAGATTATCTCCAAAGGCTTAGATATAACTGCCTTGATTATCTTAAGAATATTAGTTGGGATACTATATGGTCCTGTGGCCTTGCCATTTTGGAGTTTAGAGATTTCTGTTTCAATCTCAGAGCAAGTAGTAGGAAAAATAAAGAAACTTTTGAGGACAGGATTATTTAAATAATTCATAGGTGATTTATTTACAGATGGTATTGTATGACCTAATTCACTGCCAATATTAGAGAAATACTTGTTAAAGGCTTCAGCTATCTTTAGTTGGTCTGTGATCTCAGAATCATCTAAAGTAATATTTGAAATTTTCAAGGATGACTTTGATTTAAAATTAATAATCTGTTTAATTCCATTCCAAATATATTTGCTATCATTCGCATTTCTCAGAAAATAGTTATGATAATATTGTCGTTTGCTTAATTTGACAAGATGATTTATCTTATTTCTATAATATTTAAATTTTTGAAGATAGTACACAGATTGAGTTTTAAGGTGCCAAAAACAATTTCCACAATAAAGTGATCCTTTTTGATAATTGCAAAGGTATTTTCTCAATAGTTATCACATTGTTTTGCAGTTGGAATTATGCTTAGATGCCCTTTTAGATGCCCTCTCTTCCTTCTCAAATTTCTTCTTTGTTGACTTGATTTGCTCTTCAAATTCTTCCTTTGTTAAACAAGACAAAGGAGGCCACCTATGTTCACTGACATATTCTCTGTTTTCTCCCTGCAGACGACTGAACTCTTCAGTTGACTCAAACACAGAGTAGTTTGTTGCAATCAAATGGAGGCACCATCTTGACAACTGCTTGGCATTATAGGTCTGCAAAATAATAACAATCATTGTGCAATTTTTTTGTGACATCAATGGTCCACCTGACTCACAGAAGGTTAGATACATGTGTACCATCCATAGGTGTCTACTGTTGGCGCCCAAACACTAATCTAAACACCACTCAGTGACTCACTGAAGCCAGGAACCACCACTTGGTCCAGGCACATGTGAAAATACTTACATGCATTCTAGAGCAGTGAAGAATAACAATGGAGAAGTGGAGAGTGAGACAATTAGCAGTCAGCATAAACAAGCTAAAGAAACCCTGGAAATGCCTGATAACCTTAGTATAGCCATGAAACACATGCTACTACTACCCACTGGATAGGATATGAGTTTCTGACTGCTGATTCCTACCTAGGCAACAGTTTAGCATGTAAGTGTCCACACAAATCAAATGGATCAACAAATTGATAAACTTATTCTCCTTTCTTCTCCCTATAAATTCTCTTGGTGCTATGCTAATTGAGAAAATTTAATTATAAACAAATTTTAATCCTTGTTGCTCATTTTTCATGACTTTATTGTTTGATCAGGTGATGATATAACAAAGTCAGTATTGCTGGAGCTTAAAAGGTTCATACATAATATGGTTTAACACCAAGGCAAAAATCTTACCTGAGATGTGAGAAGGAGGTCAATGACGGCATGGGTGCTGCCAGCTTCCCTTGAATGAAAAGCTTTGTCCATTTGGTTAGTGATGTGGAGCTCGCACAATGACATAAGTCTTGGTAGGCAAAATCTGTCAGCTAAAATCATTAGTTGCACGGCATCAACATCTTCTACTGGGGCATGATCAGTGTACAGGAATTCAAGCAATGCCAAGAAACTTTCAACGGAAACACCCTGGATATCAATCTGTTTAAAAAAAATCCATTAAAAAAATAGTACATTAAAATAATAGTTAACATATTGAATCTACATGCAAGTGGAAAATGAAGGCCATGTTATTCTAACTGAATGCAGTTTAATGTTTGGTTAAGAGAGGCTAAAATTTTGAAACAACAGAAAATAAATGTCAATATTTATAATGATTACAAGGATACATATATACACATACTTAATTTGATTTTTGAGTAGCAACGTAATATGTAGTAAAGAAGGTCTTTATATTTAACAATTAGATTATGAGCTCGAGATTTCTATTTAACAGTTAGATTATGAGCTCAAGATTTCTATCACGTGATAGCTGATGAGGGAGCAGCCCGAATCAGCTATCACGCATAGAAATCGAGAGTGAATAATCTAATTGTTTTAGTATAAATCTTCTAGTCGTTCAAAACTAAACAAGTAAATTACCTAAATCCTCCTCGCAGACACTTCAAAAATGCGAAGCACCCGCCATTTTGTTGACGACTGCTACTCACTATCTATCACAGAATAGATAGCGAGTAGCGTAGCCAATCAGAGAACAACATTCGTGATAGAATGCTAGAAGATTTATACTAAATACTGGTAGTAGGATAAACCACAGCACTGAGAACTACGTTCCCTACTCTTTACAATCAGTGTGTGGGTTCTTTTACGTCCCCTTCAAGTTTTATGTGTGGAGGTGAAGGAGGCAAGGCCAATAGCTTGATGTGAATGCACAATGATGCAATCATCTGAACTGATGCTAATGTTGAGAACACAACCATTGTGATCTTACTGCCTGTTTTAAAACCCTGGTTTGAACCTGCCACCTACCACTCACCAGTCCAGTGCTCCACCAAAGTGAGCAAACTGGGCAGCATATATTAAGCCTTTCACCACCAAGGGGGACTTAATAGATATTACTCTGGCTAATGCCAGACGATTTTACTCGTCAGTGGGGTTGGGTGAACAACAAGCATATGCATTAAGTGCTAGCTGGTAGATGGGGTGTTCATAATATTTTTGTAAGTCTTTAACCACTGAAAAAGTACCACAGCCTCATTTTGGGTGATGGTTCGAGTTGAACCATCACCCAAAATGTGTAGATGTGGTCTCAAAGGAAGCTTTGCATATCAGTTTATGCTAAGGCCATTAATGATTGATGAATTTGAAGTCCAAGTCTTGCATGGTAAATGAACTTTAAATTCACTCCAGAACTGAATGCTAGATGGGAAAACACTAAATTCAGCCCTAATGCAAATTTCAATGAGTATTCTAACCTCTGTACCCAAGTCACTCTCTCGGAATGCGTCACCCAACATGGCTGCCATAACCTTTGACCTTGCCTTTAATATCACTCTGTGGCCATAAACAAGGTTGCCCTGAACACGGAACTTGACATCAGCTTGTAACGCCTTGTTGAGAAATAACGTCTTGGCCTTCAGCCCTGTGTTATCATTCAGCCAGATTCCAATGCTTGAATTCAGATATGAATCTCCTTTCAGGATATTAGCACAATATTCTCCCAACCACCCCAGCTGAAATTTCACAGCAACAGATTGGATTTCTTGGACAAAGTTTACATCTTCATCCTTGGCAATATTTGGTGAACCAGAGTAAAGGAAAGACAAAACCTCCATGAAAACATCTTTGGAAATGCTCTTGTTCAACGTTATTACCATTTTCTGTTTCCTTTGGCACTGCTCTATAGTAGTGTCGACGATATCTGAGCACCTAGTTTCTTCACTGGAATTCCAAGAAATCTCTTCAAAAATTTCACCAGCATGGGATGGAGTGACTTTATCCAGGAAAATGTTCCTGAAAATCAATGATGTGGCCATAAGAACAGTTTTATGTGCTTCCATTACTTGACCGTCAGAGAACATGAATCTAACATCTGTGCTTCCTAAATCAGACATCATGGCATGCCAGTCACCTTCGAATGAAGAACTGAGGACATTCACTGGAGGTGCAAAATCTGCAGAGCATGAAGTTATATGATCCATCAGTAAATATGTTATTACTAACAGTTGAAATGTTTGTAAAGTAAGGTTTACTGAAATGATATAGTCCAGGTCATAAGTTATTAATGATCCATCAGCAAATATGTCATATTTAATATCGTAAAGTAAGGTTTCCTGAAATGATATAGTTCACGTGTAAATGTCGTGGACATACGGCCCTTGGCTTGTTGTCATAAATGATGATTGATAAAATTTAATATGCAATAACATTACTTTACCTTTCGAGCATTTCGGTTTCTGCTGTTAATTCAATGCCGGGTATACATTAGAGAACTACAGTCATAACCAAGTTGTTCATTGGAAGAAACTTGGTACATGAATGGACATGTAAAGTTGCTATATTACTATGCTAATGAAGAGGCTAGAAAGGCGATGCATTTTTCAGAGACAATATAAAGCTTATTTTTTTGAAAAAGCTTTTTTTTTTTTTAGAACAAAATTGCACGATTTAACCACAATTCTAATAGCACATGCTAGCTTAAGGATCTACCTTTCCTCCAAGGCCATAATTTAAAACCTCTGTATGAGGAAGTGTATACCTACATCTACATCTACATCAATAACTTGCAAAATCCTAGCTTGTCAGGACAGTTAGCAAGTGTTTATAAAAAATAAATGAATAAAACTAAAACTAAAGAAACAAAGTTATGCCAGGTGTCTACATGGAATTCAAAGCTGATTTGAATATTTATGACTTAATAAACTGGATGTGTTTATCTCAGCAGGCAAGTTGTTCTAATCATTCAGATCGTCTTTGGCCACAAACAATGATACTTGTATGCATCACATAATGCTTGAAGTGGGATGAACTTGAAGGGATGTGCGCAATGGGCATAGAGATCAAACTGTGAGTCACCAAAAATATATCACACCAACTGCTTTGCCTATTAACTTAATGTCTTCCATATCATGAGGGTTAAGTTAACATGTATGTGTTAGTTGAGACAATTGATAGAGGCAAAGATTGGTTGATGGAGGGATTGATTATAATAATTTATTGTTTTTTCATAGTACCTGCAGGGGGCAGCAAAGGAGGAGGTGTAAAAAGTCCTTTGGCCGGACTAAATACATATGTTTTCCTCTTATCTCTAAACAATCTCTTTCTTGAAGAATGCCTCAAGATTTGTATACTCAATTTAATGGCAGTATCAATGACTTCTTGTACTCCATCACCTAAGAGAGAACTACATTCTGCATATGGGATGCCAAGATAAGCTCCAAGAGCCTCCCCTTCTGTCTTTGTCACCATCCACATGTCATCATATTCATTCCTGTATTCCACAGAAATAGGATACCAAAATTAATATATATTGTGCTAAATGTCAAAACAATCACAAGCTATTCTAATACTACAAATTTACTACCCAGGGGGCTTGGCAGTTATAAAAATATTAAACATAACATGGGAGTTAGCTCAAGGGTGCATACATGTCAGAGACAGGAAAGTTATCAGGGTCTTCACACTTACTTTTTAATTTGAACATTTGAGTGCCTGGGGGAGGTAGTGTATCCACATAGAGTGCTATACCAGAAAGCACAGGCCAAAAGGAGTGCCTTTTTTGCCCTCGCAGGATGCAAAAGACAGAAGTTTAAAGAGGATTAAGAATTTCAAAAGATGTCAAAAAATAAAAAAGATTGTAAACCAAGCAATTTGCAATCTAGATATTAACATATTATTAATCTAAATATTAATCTAAATACCAATCACATTGGAAAGATCTCACTTGTTGCCAGAAAAATATTTCAGGGTGTCATGCAGTATTGGCTGTTTAGCAATTTTTTGTTTGTTTGCAGTTTTAGTTAAGACTGTTTAAAATACTACAAAGGCCATAGCTATCAATTTTGACTGGGAGGGGTGAGTATGGGGTGGGGGGCAATGAAGCGCAGGGCTCACTGGGAGAATGTTCCCTGAACATTAAATGAAATCTGGAGACTCAGAAATGCTACTTTTCATAGATATTTTGTTAAAAGTAAACATTGTTTAGTCCAAGTTTGAAAACCTTATGATAGGTATTTTTATAGCTTAAGGTTTTGAAAACTATTGATATATCGCTTAATTTGAAGAATAGTTATAACGGACTAGGCCTACACGGAATATCCTCATGGTTTGCGGTTGTGATGCTCTTTAGCCTTTATTCAATTTTTCAATCTGACGAGCAGGTCTTTAATCTTTGAGAGATTTATCGCTCTTATATTAATTATGTAATCAGAGCCTTTGTGTAGAACATATTCAGCAATGGCTGATTTTGTATTAAACCCCAGTTTTTACTGATGGTTCCTTAAGGTCACACACTGATGGATGTTTAATGTGAAAAATGGCAACATTTTCTTGTGAATTTTTTTTGTTTTGTTGGAGTGCCAACTTCCTATTGGTGAAGTTCACTCCTGTTGGATAGCCACATGCTTGTATAGCCACATGGATGTATGTATGTATGTATGTATGTATGCTTTTAGGGATGACTTGAGGGAAGAAAGGCACTCAAAATTGTTTTTGGAGAGTTTGTTCAAATAAGTCTGGGAAGAAACGTATTGAAAGCTGGTTTCAGTTGGCTTATAGTTAGCCTCCTTCACAGCCGCTCTTTTGGCTTGTCATGCAATCTTTCCTCCCCTTTTATAGTAGGTTTTGGTGTCCTGGATTAAGATTCATTGTCTACTCTACCGGTATATCTCCTTTGTAGACCACTGCATCAAGGAAAAGTAAATAAATTTAATTGTTTTTTTGTTGGCTCATCCAATAAACAAATGTCTTGTTTTTCATAATCCAAAAGGGAGAAAATGTCATCAGTGTCACATCTCCATTCTCTTGGCTTGATATTGCTCTGGCAAATAAGTTTTGTTTCAATTTCTGCTATGAAGATGTTGGCAAAAGCAACTGCCATTTTTGTACCATGTTAGTTACATAAGTTTGGAGAGTATTATCACCATTAAATCCCTACTCTTTCCAGGTTTTGCTCATCATATACTAACCACATGGAAAACTCTGGGGAAATGTAAATTAACCTATTGTGTTTGAATATTGGTCCCCTTTTGTTTGCTGTTTCACAAAGATGGGCGAAATGGTTGAGAAAAGTAATACCAGCAAAGTTCAAAGTATCTACCCAACACTCCAGCAAGAGATGATCTTTAAAAAAATTGTTCCAACATGTTTGGCAGTTGGAGGGGAGGGGCAACTCTCTCCCTTGCCCCTTTGCTAGCTATATTGGCCTTATACTCAGTAGTGTGAGTCCCTACCATAAACCTGTGGTGTGAGAAAATTTTGGCCCCAAGGTCAGACCCATTACCCTTTTATATACCATTTTTTGACAGAAAAGGTACCACTTTCGTATACCTTCCACTGACAAATAGTACCCCTTTCATATACCTAAAACAGGAAGTGTTCTTGTCAACGTTCAAAAAATTAAAACAGTACAGTCATAAGGTATGTTTTCAAAATATTTTAATGAAAGGCCGTTTTAAATACCTCAATGACAGATTAACCTACCCTTTCATATACTTCAACTCGTGAAATCCCTACCCTGTCATATGCACTACTGGGAGCAAATGTATGTGAAACTCGTATGAAAATAGTTCAGGAATATGAAATTTGGTTTGACAAGGGATTCACATCAAAATCTCTTGTTTCACATGTGTGTGAATTCATCAGTTAATGTGGATAATAAGTTTTAAGGTGAGTGCAATTCAGCATATGAAACACCATGTGCAATAGTGATATGTTTTTATATCATGTGAAATAACCATGTGAAAGAATGTACCATGCGAAATAAAATAAGTTAGGCATATGAAATGTAAAATTAGTAATTATGTATTACACACCTCTATGCAGAAGAAAGGTTTCACTTTACATGTGTAGAGAATTGAAGAAATTACAACTTTACAATGACAAGTCAGTGGATTGAAGAAGTGCATGAAAATATTAATGCTACACCCACATACATTTCAAGTTGATCAAGCTTTCAGAAGTGGGAAGCACAAACCATATACCTGAAGCATGAAAAAGGTACCCCTTTTGAGTGGAGCCTCCCTATAGGGAGTACCCCCTGGGTGTGTGGTCTATGTGTGTGGTACCAATTTAACAATATAATGGGATTCTATGATATTAAATATAAAAAAATTTGTTCTGTATGTGAAATGAAGAACAACACAGACAAAAATGCAGAATGTAGGGTTTAATAGGGTGTATTTTAGGCTGCACTGTTAATCAGGGTCACAAGAAAGGTCCTGTCTTATACAGGGCTGTGAAATGAACATATTTTGCTTTAAACAGGGTTAGAGTTTGGAAGCCTCAGTGACACACCCTTGCCCAAAATTCCCTTAAGTGCCCCCACCCCCTTCCAACCTAGGTCTGGCCTTACCCTCCGAGTGGTCTCAAGCGGGTTTACCTAAAACATAGAATTCGGAATACGAAATCTGAAATCCGGAATATGGAATGTAACGAAGTTTGGTAGAAAATTTTGACAAAGGTTGAAGTCGCTTGGGTAATAATATGATCAACAAATTATATGATGACTCAGCCTTAGTCTTGCAGCAATCAAGCCCAAGCAGTTTATTCTAGGGTAGCATTTTAATACTTTGGTTTTGCTTTTAATAAACCGCCTGATTCCTTTAAAGCACACAGCTTTCAATCACACCACAACGATACTAATCAATGTATTGTGCATTTTGAACATTTTAAAATCAAATCATTTTAATTAAAAGCACCTCTTATTCTTTTTGTCGATGAAGTGTTAGGCCTGTCCACAAGTTGATGGCAACTTTTTGAACAACTTGATTTTCGATCAACCTTTTTTGATTTCGAGCAACTTTTTTTCCGTTTTCAATGTTTTGTTATTCATTTCAGCTTGATCTTTATAAACAAGAGCTATTTTTTGCTTATTATTTTGAACGCTTCGTGACCAAAAAGCAGAAAAAATCACTTTGCATATCGACTTAATTGCACGTGGGAACGCTTACGCCTAATTGGTCCATGCTGGAATGTTTGGGAACTGTATCGGTGCTACATTTCAGGTTGTCGAGTGGCCGTCGATAAAACGAGGAACATGGGACATTCTGGAACATTCCGGAACATCTCCAAAAGACGAAGAAAAATCAATTTTAAAAAACTTTAAATATACAGAAAAAAGAAACTAACACGAAATAAATATAATTCCGAGAGATTAATTGGAGAAAAAAAAATATATTGATTACAAAAGACGTTTATAAATGCCCCACCTCGAAATGATAGCTATGGGGGCTGGGTGAGGAATGTTTTAGCGCTTTCGTCTGCTTACAACATTTTCACCCTCATACAGTTGTACCGTCTTCTGTCATTGCTCTTTTTTTCGAGGGGCTTTCCAAGAGTCATTCCTTTGCTGAAACCTAAGTCAATATGGTGCCCAATATACCTTGAAACTTTTATATAGGAACCTCGAGCCCGCAAAATCCGCTGGTCTCCACTTCTGATCGGTTAAGGATATCTACAACAACTGAGGCCTCGGTCAGACCTACTTTTACAGTAGGTGATAAACGTGGTTAATCTGCTCCAAGAGAAATTTTCTTCCCAATAGCAATGCTTCCCACTCCATTTTTGCAGCGAGGGCTGCACTGCTTGGGCCGGTTTGTTTCTGAGGGTCCCCCAGGGGTTTTGGGGGAACAAAAGAACACTGGAAATTTGGCAATGGGAACGCAGGAAAAAAGCAAAAAAATCGTAGGGAACAAACACAAAAAATTACAAGGCCCTACGTTTTTTACATAAACGTGGGGGTGATAGAAGATTTTCTGCTGTTTTCTGATTTCTTTGGCAAGTTTTTGTTGCCATCTTTCGTGTCTACTCGTCTCTGACCGATTTGTTTTAATTTTTGTTACGAAATACTTTCACAAAGTCAAAAATATCACAGAAATAATGATCAAAATTTATCAGCAACACTGTAGACCTTCAATCAGTTATTTTGTTTTGTTCAGATTGGTTAATTAGAACGTATATGCAAAGAATAAGAGATAAAATTTTATCTTGAAAGGGTAACAAGGGAACAAGGTGTAATTTTGGACGGGAACAACGGAACAGAGTTAAAATTTTGAAGGGAACACGGGAACACAGACCCCCTCTGGGGGACCCTTGTTTCTTAAGGTTAAACATGTACGAGGCTAGTGTAAAATCTCGCGGGTCAACAACAATACTTTATTTCACCCCATAATTACTACAAGATAAAAACAAATAATAATAATATGGCAGATGATAGGGGTGCTGGCAGCCCGAAATAACCTAAAGGTTAAAAATGCCAGGCAGTCAGTGAAAAGAAAATATGATTAAATGTT
>JAEMWC010000665.1:425000-430000 GCA_016490735.1 Pachyseris speciosa
GGGCATACACAAGTATACATGGACATACACGGGTATACACGGGTATACATGGCCATACACGGCCATACACGGATATACATGGCCATACATGGGCGTACACGGGCATACACAAGTATGCTTAGACATACATGGGCATACACGGGTGTACACGGCTATACACGGGCATACATGGCCATACAGAAGTATACATGGCCATACACGGGCGTGCATGGGTGTACACGGACATACATGGCTATACACGGGCATGCATGGCCATACACTGGCGTCCATGGCATACACAGGTATACACAGGCATACACAAGTACACATGGCCATACATGGGCGTACACGGGCATACACAAGTATACTTGGACATACATGGGCATACATGGCCATACACGGGCGTACACGGCTATACACGGGCATACATGGGCATACACAAGTATACATGGCCATACACGGGCGTACAGGGTATACACGTGCATACATGGCTATACACGGGCATACATGGCCATACAGAAGTATAGATGGACATACACGGGCATACATGGCCATACACAAGCATATATGGACATACACGGGTATACATGGCCATACACGGCTATACACGGGTATACACGGACATACATGGCTATACACGGGCATACATGGCCATACACTGGTGTACATGGGCATACACAGGTGTACACGGGATACACAAGAATACATGGACATACACGGGTATACACGGACATACACGGCTATACACGGGCATACATGGCCATACACAAGTATACACGGACATACATGGCCATACACGGGCGTACACGGTTATACACGGAGATACACGGCTATACACGGGCATACATGGCCATAAACAAGTATACATGGACATACACGGACATACATGGCCATACACGGGCGTACACGGGTATACACGAGCATACATGGCTATACACGGGCATACATGCCCATACCCAAATATACATGGAGATACACGGGTATACATGGCCATACACGGGCGTACATGGCTATACACGGGCGTACAGGGGTATACACGGGCATACATTGCCATACACTGTCGTACATGGGCATACACAGGTGTACATGGGCTTACACAAGTATACATGGACATACATGGACTAAAGACTCGTGTGAATACCAAGAAAATACAAGTGACTCACGGGATATTCCACGGTATACCACGAGAAAGGATTGCATAACTATTTTATATCATGCCATAGAAAATACAGTCGCCAGCAAGGCCAGCTTAAATGCACGATGGGAAGGTTGGGTGTGATACCGTTGAATTGCACTGATCGATGGGAAGGTTCGGTGGAATACTGACGAATATACAACGACTTTCCTGTATTCTGATTGGCTGTATTTTCTATGGCATGGTATAAATGGCCATAAACAAATATACATGGACATACACGGGTATACATGGCCATACACGGGCGTACATGGCTATACACGGGCATACATGGGCATACACGGGTATACATTGGGATACACTGTTGTACATGGCTATACACGGGCATACTTGGCCAAACACGGGCAAATATGGCCATACACTGGCGTTCATGGTTCATTTCGTGGGAACGTTCGCACTGAAATAAAATTTGGTCCCTGCGAATAGATTTTTGTTAGATCACACGATTTGAACTGGTCCCCGGGACATTTGCCCTTTGTTTAAATCTGCCTGCCCCACCAAAGCACTGCGGTTTCTTTGATGTTTTTGCCTATTTTCAAAGATTTTTTCCATCGGAAAACTTGGGGTGGCACTTGGCAATATTCTCTGATGACAGATTTCTACCGCAAGCTGAAATCAACTTTCGACGACCTTTCTAGGGAGCTATTTTCTTTCCGAAAATGCTAGCTGACGTTTTTGACTGCCAAAAACAGCAATTACGACCTTTCCGAAAACCTCAGGGGTTATGATTTCCCAATTGCGAATCTTTTAGGTCACGTTTTAGTTACGAAAATCCGAGTGCCCTCTTTAATCGACGCCGAAAACCCAAGGCGAATTACCCTCCACCGAACAGATATCGACCGAAACTTGTCGTTGGGTGCCCCTGATGCTTAATCGATGTCTTTAAAGTGTGTATCAAAACTGCAACTTGTTTAAAGTGGTTATTCAATTAACGGTTCTCTGCAACTAACAAATGAACGTTCCTCAAGTTCTTTAATGTATAAATGCTGTTTGTCTTGGAGGGCTTTGGAGTATTTGCAGGGGAACTAGGTTCTATACTGTCTCTTGCTGGCTGAACAGTTCCATTCCCAGGTCTTGATGGTGGTATGACAACTTTAGGGACTGCCATCAGGGGTGGATGTTGCGTATGGGGTGTCACATGGTCCGGCCTGAGGTGTGATCTTGTACACCGGTACACACCTGCTGTTTTGCTGTACATAACTATATACGACCTTGGTGCTTTTGCTGTTCTCACAACAGTGCCTGGTTCCCAGGTCTTGGTTTGGTGATCGAGGATTCTTATTGGCTGGCCTGGATGGAGTGGTTCTAGGGTTGGCCGTGCCTTCAGATTAAAATAGTGGCCTTGCTGCTCTTGTTGTCGTTGTAACTGTTCCCTAACTTGTGCTGAATCATCTGTAAGGTTTGCACGGTGGGACATAAGTAACAGTGTTCTGAACTTTCTCTTTGTTAGCAGCTCTGCTGGTGATCCCAGGTGGTGGTAGAGGGGTGTTGCTCTGTATGATAGTAGACCTATGTAACGGTCTCCACCTTCCTCATCACAGTTCTCGAGTATGTTCTTCACTGTCTGTACAATGCGTTCCGAAGATCCATTGGCTTGCGGATAAAGTGGGGAACTGGCGATGTGCTCTATTCCATAAGAGGTGGTAAAATCTGCGAATTCCTTTGCACTGTACTGTGGACCATTGTCAGTTACTAACTGACTGGAGATGCCGTATTCTGCGTATATGCTCCTAAGATGAGTGATAACGGCTGCGGAGGTCGTGCTTGAAACCTTTCGGATGGCTGGAAACTTGCTATACTGGTCTGAGACAAGGAGGTACTTGTGGCCTTGAAGTCGAACAAATCAGAGTTTAACCTTTCCCAATGGTAACTTGGTTGTTCTGGCTGGAGAATTGGTTCTTTCTGTTGCTGGCGTTGGTGTCTTTGGCAAGGATTACACTATTGTACGAGACTGATGACAACTTTGGTGATGCTTGGCCAGAAAACGCAGGCCCTGGCTCGGAGCAAGCATTTCTCCTGACCCAGATACCCTTGATGAATGATTTCTAACATCTCCTGTCGAAGGGATGGCTGGATAACGATGCGATCACCCTTAAGTATTAACCCATCTTCAATGGTTAACTCGTCTCGAAAGTTCCAGAAATCGTGCAATGCTTCTGGGCATTTTTCTCTCTTATATGGCCATCCTTTGTAATCCATCTCTTTCAGTTTGCTCATGGTGAAAATCATGGACCGTATCTTCCCGAATCTGCTGCAGTCTCGCTGGCGATGCAGTAAGCGACCTGGTGACATGGTGTATGTCAAACTGAGGTAGCTGGTTGTTGCCAGATGTCGGTTGTGGTGAGATTCTTGACAAGGCATCAGCAATAGGTACTTCAGCACCTGGCGTTGGGGTCGAAATATCTGAGCACACCGAGGGTGGACACTTCAGCTTTAACTGCATGAAATGCACGATCATGTTCTGGCCCCCACAGATAGGCTACCTCTTTCTTAGTTAACTCACGGAGAGGAGCAGTAATGGTGGCTAGGGGGCCTGAGTACCGTGTGAGGTAGTTGACCAGGCCTAGGAAACTTTGAAGACTCTTGACATCTTCTGGGGATTGCATGTTTTGTATAGCTGAGACTTTGCTGTCATCAGGTCTTACACCTTGGGGTGTCCAGGTGTGTCCGAAGAAGCTAATCTCTTCGCTTTTGAATTGCAACTTCTCTTTGTTAAATACTATGCCCTCTTGCTGTGCACGTTCCATGAGGCTGGCTAAATTCTTGTCATGTTAACCTTCTCTAGAGCCAAAGACGAAGGTATCATCTGCAATGCCTGTGACACCCGTGAGGCCCTCGAGGGCTGTGTCGAGCTTTTTTTGGAATATGTCTTGAGAGAGAGACATATAGACCAAAGGGCAGCCTGGTGAAACGAAATCTACCAAAGGGGTTAGAAAAGCTAGTGAGGTAGGAGCTTGATTCGTCAAGTGGGACGTGCCAATACCCTTTCTTAGCATTAACAAGTGTAAAGAACTTGGCATCGTTCAGTTGAGTCACCACTTCATCGATTGTTTTGCAGAAGTGTTGTTCCCTCTTGACCCACTTGTTTAAGTCCCAGGGATCTAGGAATACTCTAAGCTTAGTAATCTCTCCCTTTTCATTTGTTGACTCTGACAGAATTATGCTGTTTACCCAATCTGTAGGTATGTCAACTGGTGTGATGACAACAAGTTCCAGCATATTGTCGATTTCTAGCCTGTAGAGCTCTCGTAAGTGGACTGATACCAAGCGCGGTGGATGAATGACGAGTTCTGCGTCAGGTTCAATGGTTATATGGTATGGCTTCATTCTGAACTTGCCTAGCCCTTCGAAGCGGTCCTGGTAGTCACTGAGGAGTTCCTCTTTGGTGAGTTGGGTGTGAGATTTGACACTCTGCTGACTATCGGGTGACGGCTTTGTCTTGTCTTGTATATTTGATCCCTGTGTAAGGTTGCAGTCAAATTTCACAAGTTCTAAGTCACTGCAAGTTTTGCATCCTAGCATTGCCGGGCCTGTGACTTCGGTAACTTCAAATGACACTGCCTTAACATCACCATTGTGGTGTAGATACAACTGACAGGAGCCAAGACTGTTTATGTGGTGTCCTCCATAAGCTGTGATTTTGCACTGCGGTGGAATGAGTTGTCTTTCTAGGGGCTGTGTAACCACTTTGTCATAGTCCCGCTTGGACATTGCATTCATCTCTGCACCAGTATCTATCTTACGCTTTATTGGTGTGGTGTGCCTGTGGTATGGCTTGGCAGTTAGCTGCATTTCAACTATGGCTTTGTTACCATGTCCTTCCGAC
>JAEMWC010000665.1:442500-457500 GCA_016490735.1 Pachyseris speciosa
AGCCTGTTCACCTGCTGTCAACTATACCTAAGGGTTTGGAGGCTGGTCAAGTGGAGAGGAGGCTTAGGTCAGAAGGCCAGTGGCAGACAAAGAATTTTACACAGCCAAAATTAATCAAGATGTACAATTCTAATATGGGAGGAGTTGATCTTGGTGATCAAAGGATAGCCACCTGCTCCAGGCTTATGAAAGGAAATATTTGGTATTGCAAAAGTTTCTTTCATATGCTTGAAGTAGCAGTGCTCAATGCACACATCATGTACCAGAGAGCTGGCCACCAAAGTGTAAGCCTTGGTGACTTCAAAGAGTTGCTAGTAGAACAGCTCATTGGGAAAAATTCTTTCCATCGGGACACCTTGTTGCAGAATGTTGCTGAACATGTGCCACATATCTGTTTTAACCGGGAGCACTTTCACTATCCATTAAAAACTGCCACCCATAGAAACTGCAAGGTGCATATTCAGCAAGTGGAAACAGTATATGAGTGTGGTATATGTCAAGTGCGAATGTGTCCAGCACCTTGCTTCGAGGGCTATCACACCTTGCAGCAGTATCTTTTTGATGACCCGCAAAGGAATGGGGCTAAAAGGCTCAAAGATGTCCATGGCAGACCAAGAGCTGGACCAGGAAGACCCAGACAAAGGAAATCAAGATGATTGACTTTTCTACAGACCCTGATGCATGCACAGCCAAACTGTTTTTGCTAAAGCTAAATTTAGTGTTCACTAATCTGAACTTTGAACTGATCTAAATGTTATTATGCAAATATTAGGTTACAATCAGCAACTAATCAAAAAATGTTCATGAATTATTGTTATTGTTCAGTACTGAAGTCATCCATATAAAGATATAGTGCACAATATTAACCAAAATACATATGCTAAATAAGAATATAATTATTCAGAGTATATTTATGATTGGAAAAAACTGATTTATTTGTTTTTCTAGATTTTTCATATTTTTTCATTAACTCATATCTTACATTATTTTGCACTAAAAGAAATGGCAGAATCTCTACTTTTCAAAAGTATATAGGTTTATGTGTTTCTGATGTATCTAAAAAATATTGCAGCTAAAAAAAGATAACAGATTGGACGTCATTTTCTTTTATACGATGCTTCATGTCTAATATTCATTGCTTGAAAGACAAAAACAGAAATAAGTCTACATCAGTATGGGGATCTACATTAGGAATAATGTTTTGGGACTCAAAATCGTTAAAAAAAAGAATACTTTAATTTGATTTTGTTGCAGTTAAGTTCTATACGAATCTTAAAGAAAAGTACAAGAAAATGTCTTTCTTCATTTGAGTGGCAGAAAGGACAGATTCCTCTATGTATTGGGGTCTTGGGTGTTGTATGTCTACCTGTTTCAATATCCAGCCCCCAAAATGATCCCCAACCCTGAAATGATCCCCAAATTGACCTCAAAACGATCCCAAGAATGAAAGGATCCCCTTCTTGTCGACCCCGAAATGATCCCCTAGGAATTACAAAATGGCGATTAAACATGGGACTGCATGTGGATAACTCTTTTTGTTCTTCCTTGATGTGTCTCGTACATGAAGAACAAGTACAGTGAGGGTTAAGTCTCCAAGGAAATTTATCCAAAGTGCAGTAGAAGTTTAAGTGCCTGTCTGGGGAAATTATGAGGATGAAAGTACTGCTTAGACTATAGTATGAGCATCTGCATATTACGCCGACTACTGCTATGCCTATGATGTGTGCTCTAAAGATGAAGACTGGTTCTTACAATAAACGGTGCGTTCATCATTTGAATATGTTCTATACTTTGGTAAAACAAAGTTTGGCCGATTCATCGCATCTGGCCATGCTCTACAATGTTCCTGGGGGAGCAGGATTGGCATAGTGGTGAGACTGCTCGTCTTCCACCAATGTGGCCCGGCGTCATAAGTGGGCTGAGTTTGTTGGTTCCCTACTCTGCTCCAAGAGGTTTTTCTCCAGGTACTCCGGTTTTCCCCTCTCCCCAAAAACCAACATTTGATTTCATTTAATTTATTCAGAGTTGATTTGATTTAGTCTCCCCAATTAGTAGAGCATCTGTGCTTGGCTAGATAAATATTATTATTATTATTATTATTATTATGTTATTTCAGAACACTGTCAGCCACAAATATTTTTAGCGATTTTTTCTACTCTAAGTGATGTTAGCATGACATTTCCTTTAATTTACGTCATCACTTAAAGCTTAAGTGCTTTTTGATTCATGCATGATGATGAAGCCCGATTCCTTGTAATGTTACCATAAAGAGGTATGTTTTTCCACCCAAAGAGTTCTTGCAATAAAATTAGTAAAATGGTATGATTATTTGATTAGTTTTGGGTAAAATTAAATGCAAAATTAGAAAATGGGCCACAAATCAGGGACCAAAAACTAATTTCCATTTCAAAGCCCGAATTGCCGACAGATGGATTAGTTTATACGTGGCAGGTTTAATCCATTGTCACCCGTGCTGGCCAAAACCGGCCATACAGAACCACTTCTCTTGTACCGCTTGTGACGTCATCACTTTTAAAGCTCACGGACAACTTTTACATGTAGCATGCGTAGGGGGAAGAGATCTTTCAAACCATACCCTAATGTGCACCATTCCATCGAACAGGCCGGAGAAAATGTGAAAAACTCAAGTGACGTTAAGCAGAAAATTTGAATGAAAATGTTGTGTCACTACCTATCTGCACTTCCTTCCACCAAACCCTACGATCCTAAAAGTTTTCCACAAATCTTTTCCCACTGAAAGGAAGCCCAGAAAATGCCCAGCAAGAAAAAAAGAAAGCGAGGCAAGAAATGCGAAAGAAAAGGGGAAAAGAGAAAGCGAAAGGTAGAAGGAGAGGGGGTGGTGAAACTTTTCAACCCAATCAAAAAATCTCGAAATTTTGCTTTCTGCGCATGCCCAATCTTGGAAAGCTAATATTAAGTATCAAGAACAGAAGGGCACGATGAACTCCACCAGCAAACAGAGGTTTGGGTAGTTTGGGTTATTTTTGGCTAGAAACTGGCCAGAAAACGGCTCGATGAGCTTCAAAAGGTGTTTTTCAGCAAAATGCTCGGGAGTCAAGGGTTAATGATTAGAAACATTCCATTATGAAAATGGCATAAAGACCACAAAAACTGACAAATAAGCAATCCTTCAATTCAGTTTATTTCCACAGATATAAGAGAGGCAGCTCTCCACAATCAGAGAAAATTATTTTCTTCCCTTGTCTTAGGGGTGGGGGGGGGGGGGCATGCTTTTGTGGATGCACTGCAGCATGTGTATAAAATCACTGCTGGCATCCAGGGAAGACAATACCCGAGACAACACCAGGGGAAACGTTTAACAAAATTTAATTGCCTCAGATAACATCTACCATCACAAAAGTTTTCTATAAATAAAACTTTAGACACTGGAGATACGTTGTTTCACTGCAAAGAGTTCATCATCAGTGCCCCAAAAGCTTCCATTTTGACCTCTTGCACTATCTTGACATTGGGTTTCTTTCCAAGATGTCCCCGCCAATCCACCACCATTTGACCACGAGTCAAATGCCCATGCATTTCTATTGTTACATAGACACTTGTTTCCTTACTTATGATGTCTGGCTGCACTGCCACTGCCATGGCAAGAGGGTCACAGGCTGTGTAACCTCTACCCATACCAGCATAATTCTTTTTGTAAAAAGTTAAACCTAGGTCAGAAATCTTCCTCACAAAATCAGATTTCTTTGTCCCCTGTCCACAATATGCATCATAAAAATCCAAAAAGAAAGCATGGTTAAGGCAAACTTCCCATGTTATCAGGGATATTGGAGATGTGAACTCATTTAGTACAACATGGGCTGCTTCCACATCAAAATGAAAATTAAACTCGGCACTCACATATGTGTTGCCTTTGGCTTCTATGTTTCCTCCCATGATGACAATGTCTTTCAATTTACAACAAATAGTTGGATCAAGTCGGCATGCAAGGGCAATGTTAGTCAATGGGCCAATGGGTACCAATGTTATTTCACCAGGGTGTTCATGAATAAGTCTGATAAGGGCATTTACGGCGTGCTCTGACTTCAGCAATGACATGTCTGGGTGAGGAATATCCTCAACATCACCTAGGCCATCAACACCATGGAAATGGGAAGCAGAGCCCTTGATATCACCTGTCAATCAAATGACCAGCACATGAGTATCTTCTATTCAACTAAAACTTTCTGCAGGATACAGAGTTCCACAAGAAGAGGAGATCATGAGAAATTATGGAAGCCTTTTGAAGGATTCCCATACAACCCCATTCATTAATAACTAATTTATTATACATGCATTGCTCTGATATTTCCCACAAACAAGTGGCAAACATATTTAGAGCCTCAGTTAGAGAATGTATGCATACCTAATGTATAGAGGATCTTTGTTTGAAATACATGTTTTGCTTCATTAGCACACATGCATAAATTGCAAAACAAGCTAGGTACTGGTAAATGCAACTGGTTTAATGGATTTTGAGAAATGAAAGGTTAAAATGTCAATATTTTACAAAGAAATTATGTATGGCTAGATGGCAATTCTTGCCGTCCAGCCATACAATTCCGTGTAAATGTCACAGATTTTGAAAGAATTTCTCAGACAATATTTAACATATCAAACAAATATTCACACTGGTTACCAAGGGTGATATGCTCTTTTAGTTTGTGGTGTCAAATTGTTCCTAGCTTATGATTTGATACATGGTAATGAAGCAAAATGTAAACAATGACATCAGCAAAGATTCTCCTGCAGGGCTGTGTGTAAATCTCAGCCTTCTTGTTAAGCCTGCCACACACGAGGAAACAGCTGAGCAAAATGCCTCCTGAGGCAGTTAGCTCAGCCGTTTCCTCCCGTGTGCGGTGAGGTTACTTGTCCATAACAATCCATTTGGTTCGGTTCAGCTTAGGGCCTCTTCATATGAGTCTGGTTGACTGGGCTAGCCTGGCTACCAAGATCTCTCCTCACCACTAAATTCCTTGGAGGGGGTACTCCCAGAAAAATTAGGTGGGGGTGTGCTGCCCACTTCATGAGACCCTTACCCTATGTCAGACCAAAATATGCTATTTTCCTGACTCTATTTCTGACCAAAATTATGATACCCTATTTCAGACCTATTTCACATACAGTTGGCGTAAACATAATTTGAGAAGGGCTTTTGCTCATGGTTTGATCCTCTAATGGTGAAGAAATAGCTTCTGTTTCTAATGTATCAGTCAATTCCAAAAGCACCCATTCCTCCCCCCCAACCCCCCGGGCATTTGACTGTTTTGAAAATTTTTTATCAAATGCCCCGCTGTGTTATCAGCTTAGACGGGCCTCAAAAAGGGAAAATCAAGTGTAAATCTATAGCAAATCACTCACTGCATGAAACATTTTGGCACACTCCCCACTCATAATGAATATTTTATTCTAAAATTGCTCACCTTTTTCAAACCAAATCCGAAAAATTGCGCACCACAATCTTTTGCGATCTCTTTTGTTGGCACTCCAAACTTTGAATTAAGGCATATCAACTGTATATTTAGTAAACAACGGAAAACCTATGCGGAATCTTGAAGTGAAGGGAGCAAAGCGGCTCACGTAGTGAATGAATGAATATTTGCGAACGAAAGAAGCGAGAAACCCTTTAGCGGGCGACCGCTGACCAATGTTTAGCTGATAGTCACATGCCCCACCGTGCAGGACAAATTTCGGATCAAATATCTGGGGTATGCCCAGGGGGGATGGGCACTTCTGGAATTGACAGATACATAAAACCCATAAAAGCATAAAATTCTCACCATACCTATTAGTTAAATTTCACACTTAAAATGGTCATGTCACCACTTAACCAGGCTGTAATTCCCATGTGAACAGGTGATAAAATAGACCATTTTACAGTTGTTGGTGAAAGCGAGGCTGGGGTGACATTGTTTTGATACAAACCTACCTACTTTTCTTATGTAAATCACGTTTTTCGTATGCTAACTTGTGTTTAATCAGCATAAATTCCATAAGAAAAGCAGGTAGGTTTGTATCAAAACAAGGTCACCCATCGCCTCGCATTCAATCAAAGGCCAGGGTACTGAGCAAAGAACTGCAAAATGGTCTATTCATCCCGATAACTGAGCCAGCCCGGTGAACCAGGCTCATATGAAGAGGCCCTTAAGGTGGGCCCACACAAGGGGATTTGTTGCAGGAACATGTTGCTGCAAAACGTAGCAGCAACACTTTTATAAACTGTACACATTAGGGGTTATCTAGCTGGGACGTGTAGCAGGGACATGAATCAGGGGAAGGATCACGACTTGTTCACAGACACAAAAATGTAGCTGGAACATATCCCTGGTAGATGTTGCAGTGACACATCCCCTCGTGTGTGTTGACACTTTTTATCTCGTGCAAAATATGTCCCCGCAACATGTCCCATGAAGTTCAACAAGTTGAACTCCGTGCGACATGTTGCAGGGACACATTTTGCACAAAATTCATGTTGCACGAGTGAAAAAGGTGTCAACACACAAGATGGGATATGTCCCTGCAACACGTCCCTGAAACGTATCCCGGCAACTTTTTTTTTTCTTTCACAGGTGTGCAAACTCTGTGATTTGGTCCCTGCTACATGTCCCTGCTACACATCCCTGCAACATGTCCCTCAGTGTGTACTTAACGCAATTTTGTCCCTGCTTCATGTTACAGCAAAATGTTCCAGCAACATGTCCCCTTGTGTGGGCCCACCTTTAGTGATTCTAATTCAAAAATTGTAAAACCAGATGCTGTTATTTTAGGTATATCAAACCGACGTTTCGGCAATACTGCCTTCTTCAGGGTGTGAGAGTAAACACCGTTAAAAGGTTAATTAAAATTAGCTCACATGTCTGATTGCAACACTTGCGCGCGTGCCACGTGAAATTGCGCACGTCAGAGCGCGAGTAGGTAAAATAAGGGAGAGATTCACTTGAAACTTAAGTCTTGGTTAAGGCCACTAGGACCCACAGTCCCATATTTGAAAATCAACCTCATCTCCTGCTTCTTACAGTATTCTTGGTTGGTTAGCCCTGCCTTCAAAACAGCAACCTTCATGTCCTGCAGTGTATGATTTGTTTGGTTGAAGTGGGCAGGTACAGGAAGGTCATTCCTCCCGTTGATGACATCTCTGCGGTCCTCTCGAAAGCGGTAAGCCAACCTGCGTCCAGTCTCCCCAATGTACACTGTCGATGGACATTTGTTGCACAACAGGCAATAAACCATGTGTTCCGTGATACAGGAGAAATGTCCCGTTATGTTAACAAGCCCTTTGGGTGTCGAAATTGTGGATGATGAATTAACAAGGGGACATGTGCGGCAAACGGTCCTGTTACAAGGGAAAGTACCTGGTGATTGGTGTGGAAGGTTTTGAGGTAGGCTGCTTCTGACTAACAGATCCTTCAGATTCTTGGCACGCCTGAAAGCCTTCAGTGGTGGTTTATTAAAGATATTGCTGGTCGTGCTATCCTCGAGAAGGATCCAAAAATTTCTTGAGATGATTTCCTCGGCAACAAGATTACTGGGGTGGAAAGTGGTAACAAAAGGTACTCTATCATTAGCGATGTTGTTTGCAGCGTCACTCTTCAAAATTTCAGCCCTTGATTTAGTCGATGCTCGTTCCCTTCCCCTTCTAATGCTGTCATTCGGATATTTGCGTGCTACAAAAAAGGTCTCCATTTTTGTTGCCTCTATGTCGAAGTCAGCATCATCACTACAGATCTTACACAGACGAAGAAACTGACTATAAGGTATGGATGACTTGCAACTGTAAGGATGGGATAAACTGAAGTTGAGGTAAGAGTGGCAATCCGTGGCTTAATTGTAATGTATAGAAGTGGCTATGCAATTAGGTTGAGGCTTCATGCAGATATCAAGGAGAGGAAGTTTGTCCGTTGAGAATGACCAAGTATATTCAAGGTTAGGGTGAAAAGAGGAGGCAAACTCGAGGAACTGACGGAGGTCCTCTTCACGACATGAAGCAGCGCTGGCCACATCATCCATGTTCCGCTTGTATAAGTCTGGTTTGATACCGGTATAACTGGAAAGCATGCACTCCCCTACGTAGCCAACAAAAAGACATGCATAATTCGGCCCTAGTCAACTACCCATGGCCACTCCACCTGTTTGTTTGTAAAATTCGCCATTGAATTCAAAGATGTTAAGTGTCAATACTTGTTAAGCCATGCGTAAGAGGGTATCTGTAGGTGGTACAAGGATCTCTCTCTTGTCAAGATAGTATTGCAGTGCACAGAGACCCCCATCATTTGGTATAACTTACAGTATACAGCGACTTAATGTCCATAGTAAAAATTAAGTGCTCTCCGTCACCGTCCCCGAAACGGAAGGAATCAAGGATGTTCAGCATGTGTATGGTGTCTTTCACATAGCTGTCTAGGCCCTGCACAAAAGGTGCCGTTAAATTATCAAGATAGACGGCTAGAAGTTCAGTAGGGCATGAACACGCAGAAACTATAGGTCTACCGGGATTGCCAGGCTGGTGGATCTTGGGTAACAAGTAAAATTTGGAGGTACGTGGATGTTCTATAATGAGATTTATTTAGTAGCGTATGGAGGACGCTGGTTGCTCCCTATAGCAGTTTCAATAAATGTCTTGACCTCTTGCTGAGAGCTTTGTGTGGCATCACTACAAATCTTCTCGTAAAAACTTTGGTCTGCTAGTTGTCTGTTGGCTTCAGCTATGTAGAGATCTGTCCTCCACACAACAAAAGCTTCTTCTTTATCAGCCTGTCTGATCACCACGTCTGTTCTATTCTTCAATTTGCGTAATGCTTGTTGTTCATCATAAGATAAGTTGTGCTGTGTCAAAGTCATCTGCGCTCAAAGTCAATTTGATTAACTTCCCTACGACATTTATCAATGTAATGATCAACGGCAGTAAATTGTCCAGGTGGTGGGGTCCATTTGCTTTGTTTGGGTTTTAAGCTTTCTATAATGCCTGTTGTCCCCGTGTCCTGCTGCTGGTTAGCGTTATTGGCATCGGCGTTGAAGGAGTTACTTACGATAAACTGGTTGTCGTGTGCCCCACTGTGTGTGTCTTCAGATTTTTTGTGGAAGTGGGCTTTCAAACGTAAACGTCTGAAATATTTCTTATTATCCTCCTTCACTTGAAATTCGTCTGTTACAGATGTTGTGGGAACAAAATTAACACCCTTAGCTAACAGAGATCTTTCATGTTCATCTAATGGAAGATCTTCCACAATAGTAACAACTAGCTTGTCCGTGTTAGTTGGGATTTGTGCTGAGCCATTAACAGCTATAAGAGTTTCATTGGTGTTAGGCATTGATTGGTTGGTGCACAGATGACTGATCTTATCTTCCTTTACTACACACAACCGTTCATACAGTTGTCTATTAAGTCGATGAATCGATTACGCAATTCAGGCATATACTTGCACATCAGGGAGCAGGGATGGCATAGTGGTGAGAGCACTCACCTTCCACCAATGTGGCCCAGGTTCAATTCCCGGACTCGGCGTCATATGTGGGTTAAGTTTGTTGTTGGTTCTCTTCTCTGCTCCGAGAGGTTTTTCTCCGGGTTCTCCGGTTTTCCCCTCTCCACAAAAACCAACATTTCCAAATTCCAATTTCATCTGCTTGTAAAGCGCATTTGATCATATACACATGGAAAATGCGCTATTTAAGTTCTAAATTTTTATTAATTATCATTTCGCCCATGGTGGATAATTTCGAGAAACTGAGCCCAGATCGAATATAATTACTACGGTTTTCCCCTCTCCTCAAAAACCAACACTTCTAAATTCCAATTCGACCCGGAATGCTCGAACGTTTATTACATGAGCCCCCGGCTCGGGAGATTGGGCAACCACTCCCCACGTTATCGAGCTTAAATAAATTACTTTACTTTACTTTTAACCAGACACAGTTTTCAAAACATCACGGCAATTTGACATCTCCACTGTTAAATTGTCATTGATACGTCTCATGGATGATATTGTAAATCTCATCAAACGACAAGAATAAGAGCAAATCTAAAAATCAATCTAAACCCACCTTTACTGACCTTAGTCCACTAATTCAAAGAGGGAGGGTCGCTAATTTCTAGTATTTCCTTATGATTTTATTACTTCTTACCAAGTAATGGACCAGCCGCTCCCTTGAACACCTGGACATCTGTTCTGTCGCACATCTCCAATACTTTCAGAACGTTAACACACACGTTATCAATCGGCGTATTTCCGGCAACGCAAGTGATTGCTAGGATATCGACATCTTGCGCTAGAGCGAGAAGTATGGCTTGGGCATCATCGACTCCAGCGTCACAGTCAATTATCAGCTTTCTCTTGGTCATTGTTTGTTATTAAAGGAAATGGACTTGGACCGTGTTCGTGTACGTACTACTAGCTGTGGTTCGTAGGCCGCACACCAAGCCGACCCACCAAGACGGCGACGAGCTCGTATAATTTGGCCAGCGTATTTGAGCACCATAGGATTCATATATGCTCACCTTGGGCGTCCTCCAAGGAGAAACGGGAAACACGGAGAGAAATAAAATTGCATGTGGCTATACTGCTTTATTGTAGAATATCGGAGTAAAAATAGCAATGTTGTATAAAATGCAGAGGGATAAATTAACAGCTCTAGTCAATGCTGACGAAAATTTTTGAACGGCTAAAGATGAACAGCTGAACGCCTCAGAAAAATGTTTGAACGGCTGAGTGTGAGCGACAAAACGGCTGAAAAAATTTGAACGGCTAGCTCTGATTTTTAGCATTACAGACAGATAAAGAACATGCGGCAGAAACAAGCCCTTGACCGAGAGGTGGGCATGCATCAAACTTCGCACCCGGGGGAGGGGGGGTATTCCCTTATATGGGCTATATGGGTATGTGCAGACCCAAAGGGTATGGTTTTTTAGCCGTTTTG
Organism: Pachyseris speciosa; assembly: GCA_016490735.1. Classification (NCBI taxonomy): domain Eukaryota; kingdom Metazoa; phylum Cnidaria; class Anthozoa; order Scleractinia; family Pachyseridae; genus Pachyseris; species Pachyseris speciosa. The sequence goes on from JAEMWC010000665.1 coordinate 453,430, forward strand.
GTAGGGTATCGATTTTGACCATTTTGGTCTGAAATAGGGTATGACTTGTGCACTCCAGTCTTGAATTTGATATGTTTTTTCGAAGAAGCTACTTCTTCATCATTAGGCAATAAGACCATCAACAAAAGCCCTTCTTTATTGTCTTTTAATTGTGTTTACGCCAACCGTGTACGTGAAATAGGTCTGAAAGAGGGTATCAAATTTTTGGTCAGGTCTGAAATAGGGTAGGGAAAATTGCAGATTTTGGTCTGAAATAGCTAGGGTAAGGGTTTTAGGAAGCGGGCCGCTCACCCCCACCCAGTTTTTCTGGGATTACACCCCCACCCCCCCAGACTTGACACTTACATGACGGCCATCCACTTATTTCCCTACAAACCATTACGCATTACACGTTGAATTGTCAAAAAACATCAGTCTCATTGTTACTAGCCTGTACTGTGTAGCAAGCGTTCCCGTTCGAACAAAGTTGGCCACATTCCGGGCGGGTGAAAATTCTTCTATTTTTTGCTCTTGCCCCAATTTTTTGCACAGCCATAATGCAGTAAAATCTGTTTGAATGAGCATGCCTTCTACACAAGTTGCATGCGTACAAGCCAATATTTCACACCTGTGATCAAATCTGCACCACTCCTGCGTCAAAAAAGCAGAGCACCTTCGAAATAAAGTAATCGAGTAAAATGATCTCTGGGGCTACCTTTTGCAATATCTGATGTCTTCCGCAACACAAGAATCCTTAGCATTAGGAAATCGTAATAGGAGATCCTAAACTAAGGTAGACTACAAACAGGCTTATAATACAGGGTTTTTCTCATGACGTCATAAAAAAAACTAAAATTCAAAAGTAAACAGACTTTTTGGCATTTTTATGTATCTGCTTGCATGTTTTCAGCTCGGTAGCTTGCTTTGTTTTGAAAATAGAGCAGTTTGAATTTTAGAGTTTTTCACAGTGCGTGACATAAAGATGTCTGTGAATGATATATGAAATAAATCATATATGAACTGCAGAAATGAAATCAAATGAAGAATGATCCTCGCAGTTGTGAACGCAATTTATGCAATTGCAAAAAGAAGCCTGAAAAAAAATTCAGGACTTCAACGGGATTTGAACCCGTGACCTCGCAATGCCGGTGCGATGATCTAACCAACTGGTCTATGAAGCCACTGACGTTGGGAGCAGGTCAATTATGGGTTCATATGTTCCCATGAAAGAAATGAGTGTGAATGATATATGAAATAAATCATATATGAACTGCGGAAATGAAATCAAATGAATAATGATCCTCGCAGTTGTGAATGCAATTTATGCAATTGCGTAAAGAAGCCTGAAAAAACTTTCAGGACTTCAACGGGATTTGAACCCGTGACCTCGCGATGCCGGTGCGATGATCCAACCAACTGAGCTATGAAGCCACTGACATTGCGAGCAGGTCAATTATGGTTTCATATGTTCCTGTGAAAGGAATGAGTGTGAATGATATATGAAATAAATCATATATGAACTGCAGAAATGAAATCAAATGAATAATGATCCTCGCAGTTGTGAACGCAATTTATGCAATTGTGTAAACAAGCCTGAAAAAAAATTCAGGACTTCAATGGGGTTTGAACCCGTGACCTCGCGATGCCGGTGCGATGATCTAACCAACTGAGCTATGAAGTCCCCGTGAAAGAAATGAATGTGAATGATATAATAATAATAATAATAATAATAATAATAATAATAATAACGATTTTATTAGTAGTACTTCCACAAGGTGGCTCTTCGCCTACTAATGCCCTAACTACTACTAACAATATTTTGAATATATATATGAAATAAATCATATATGAAATAAATATATGAAATAAATATATGAAATAAATCATATATGAACTGCGGAAATAAAATCAAATGAAGAATGATCCTCGCAGTTGTGAATGCAATTTATGCAATTGCGTAAAGAAGCCTGAAGAAAATTTCAGGACTTCAACAGGATTTGAACCCGTGACCTCGTGATGCCGGTGTGATGATCTAACCAATTGAGCTATGAAGCCACTGACATTAGGAGCAGGTCAATTATGGGTTCATATCTTCCTGTGAAAGAAATGAGTGTGAATGATATATGACATAAATCATATATGAACTGCGGAAATGAAATCAAATGAAGAATGATCCTCACAGTTGTGAATGCAATTTATGCCATTGCGTAAAGAAGCCTGAAATAAAACTTCAGGACTTCAACGGGATTTGCCCCCGTGACCTCACAATGCCGGTGCGATGATCCAACCAACTGAGCTATGAAGCCACTGACGTTGGGAGCAGGTCAATTATGGGTTCATATGTTCCCGTGAAAGAAATGAGTGTGAATGATATATGAAATAAATCATATATGAACTGCGCAAATGAAATCAAATGAATAATGATCCTCACAGTTGTGAACGCAATTTATGCAATTGCGTAAAGAAGCCTGATAAAAAATTCAGGACTTCAACGGGATTTGAACCCGTAACCTCGCGATGCCGGTGCAATGATCTAACCAACTGAGCTATGAAGTCACTGAAGTTGCGAGCAAGTCAATTATGGGTTCATACGTCCCCGTGAAAGAAATGAATGTGAATGATATATGAAATAAATCATATGTGAACTGCGGAAATGAAATCAAATGAAGAATGATCCTCGCTTCTTAACTCCATTGCATAAATTGCGTTCACAACTGCGAGGATCATTTTTCATTTGATAAAGATGTCTGCTCACAAGCATGTCACTTACATGAAAACATCGATTCACCATGTGTTTTTTAGGTTTGAAAAGCCAACATGATAAGAGAAGCGTCAATGTGAATGTTGTAAAAGCTCAACGGAGAGAACAAAGCCTTTGAGATAGCTAAAGTAAGAAACATATGTTTTAACTCATGGCATTTCCATACAAAACACTATAATTTTGAGTGGAACATTTTGCCGAATAACTCTAGTATGGGATATAGCACAGCCCTGAGACTTTGGCATGTTGTTTATTCATTACAATAATATCACAATTTCTTGACTTTATCTGTTGAATGGTTGATGATTTTACTTTTTTACTTGCATGTCTGAAAACGCTCTATCACTTTTCTTAGGGATAGTAAAGTGCGTGCGAGAGAACAGCCTCCCGCGATGAGGAGGCCATTCTCTCACATGCGCTTGCGTATTTTGCTCGCTTTACTATCCCTGAGAAAAATGAGGGACTAAAACTATAAAGTCAAATTGTTCTCAAATAACCGAACATCTTCGGAAATCTTTGGCAATGTTCGGATATATTCAGAACATCTTTGAAAATAAAAGTTATGCGACAACGAAAACCTCGCGCATTTGACTGGAGAAAGATGTCACCTATAATAATAATAATACAGCTGTTAGAATGCATTATGCATTGCCTCGATGCATTTACAGATATATGAAAGAAATCTAACATGCCTTAAATTACAATTATCAGTATAAAAATGTCATCATTAAAATACAAAATGCTGTATAATACAAATGGTAACAGATGCTAAAAAGAAATGCAGAGAAAAGTGTCCTGAAAGAGAAGGGTCTTGAGCTTCCTTTTAAAAGAGTCTAAGGTGCTCGTTGTTCCTGGGGGGGGATACTTAGGTAAATTTTAGCTGGGTATGTGCCGCTGGCCTCTCAGAACCCCTACACCATTATAGTCTGTTCTGTGGCCAAATATAGACCCCATCTTCGTAACTTTCTGCTTATGGTTGTACCTTGTAAAGCCTTTTAAGTAGGTCATCTTAAAATGAATTGACACAGTAGTTGTTAAACTGAGTGTAGAACACATTAGTTTTCACCTACAGTACAAACATTCTGGTACATTTACCCCCAAAATCCCGAAAATGTGCGACCCCATTCTAGTAACTCTATTGAAAATGCAACCCCATTATATAGTCAACCCAGTCGTGAAAATGCGACCCCATCCAGCGGCGCATCCCCATTAGCCTATTACTGGAAAGTGACCCCCCCTCCCCCCCACCCCCTGGTCGTTGTTCTAATATTTGTGGGCAAATTGTTCCAAAGTGTGGGTGTGGCAACTGAGAAAGCTCGATCCCCATAGTT